>CAEGAE010005691.1:0-54989 GCA_903067095.1 Girardinus metallicus | reverse complement strand
ATTGCCATATAAAATGTGTTGTTAGCTGTGGATATATTCTTCGTGGAAGAACTTGGATCCTTTCACACGTTTGTTGGGCAAATTCGCCGCTGCGATTTCCTCCTCATCAGTGAAAGAAAGTGCTGGCAAATTAAGTAAGGATGATGAAAAGGACCGGAGGAGAAACATTTTTCTTAGAGTAGTTGAAATACAGCCAATAAAACAGTAAGTACCCCAGCCCTATCAGATGCAGCTTCCGGTTGTCGTGAAAAAGGTCTGTTAAACAAAAATATCAATACAATGTTATACACATGTTAAATGTGGATCTTTAGTCCGCTCCAGATATTCCTATTAAGACTCGAAGAAAGGTTTTAGATTGGAGTCAAAGATGTGCGAGGGAACAGAAACACATTTTAAGTGGTAAAACTTTAGTGATTCTTCAATGTTGTCATTCCACAGACACAACTGCTTGATAACTAATAGTCAATGAAAAGGACAATGGATGACAACTACTGGGTGATAATAATGACTCGATTCTCCTTTAGCCCTTAGCTATTTCATGAAAAAACTAAAATAAAATAAAAAAAAACATGAGTACTTGCAGAATTTTCTTATAAACATCTGGGTGTTGAGATCTATTTTTGTCTTTTCTTCCATAGCATACTGACTTGTGGTGGTAGATTCAATACTGTAGAAGCTTTTGATCAACATACAGTTACAATGAAACCTGAAGTGTCCACTTTCATGTCTAAAAATTGATCTGTCAGGAAATATTTTGAAAGATATTCAATATTGATAGTTAATATTTCCTAAAATATGGAAATATCACATCAAAGGAATAAAAACATAGTATATGACTAATATTACTTTATTTTATGAATAAAATCAGAATAAAATGCAAAAGAAATGTAACAAAAAAAAAAAACTACATTTCAAGCATGTTTTGTTGGGCAAAATGAACTAACTGATCTGAGAACAATTGAACAGGTCAGCAAAAATCAAGCGTTCATCACTAATGTTGTCCCAAAGAAGGATGGATTTCAGGATTTTCAATGAAGCATTTATTCCTGCAGATTTATTTGGAAATAAGAACAGTCCCAAAGACCTCAGGCTGCCTTTCTACAGTTGAAAGACAAATTATTTGCAAATTTCCTGGGGACGCCAGCTGATAATCTCCCAAGAAGAATACATCCCACCACATGTAAACTTGAGGTTAAACAGTTGGGTTTTTTTTCTACATTTAGAGAAATCTGGATGGATTCCAATGAAAAAGAATATTTTCTCTAAAAAAAAAAAAAGAAATGTCAGCCATTTGCCAAGTTGCATCAGACCACAGGATAATGACTACCAAATACAGAATCACAGCTGTACAAGTACATATCTGAGATACAAAATGGCCAAGTATACACCTAATTAAAATTGTGTTTAAGACATTAATCAAAAAGTTTAATTTACAAATACCACATGTAAAAGACCAACCAGGTCATACACAAAATAAAACCTTATATTATTTAATCTAATGTTGGCTGTCCAAACAACTGAAATATAGATTGTATTTAGTATTTCCTCAAACATTACTTCTGCACTTTCTTGTTTTTGTTCACTTATGATTGTGCATAATGTGTTTTATGTTGTTCAGCTAAGGCTATGTGCACCAAGAATCACACAATGTAACCAGGGGTTTTTTTCTTTCCTTTTTGGATACATTATTATTGACAATACATTGACATAATATTGACATTATTATTGACATTGTATTGCTAAAGCTTTTTACCAGCTTTAGCAATACATACCTCACAAGGGAATGTTGGTATGTGTTCTGAACATTTTCAAAAAGAGGGGAGAATCGACTCTTCATCTGGGAAACAAAACTTTGCTGAAGATTTCTTTCACATTTGGTGTTTTCTTAATATTTCCAGACTACGATACAGGTGTAGGTATAATTTCCTCTTACAATTAGTGTGAAGGTGGATTTTGCCCTTAAAGAGAAAAAAAAACTAAGCCATCCTGGGGATAAATGTTGTACCGTAATAACCTTTAGGCCTGGGTAATACTCCATCACACGACTGTGTGTCTGTCCTGCAAATCTTTAACATATGAGTATGTTAAAGAACATATGCCCTTTTAAAGTAAAATGGTCCTAGCACTGACACATCATACTGTAGCATTTGTAATTTGATCTCCAGGTCAGCAAGGGTGCCATGATTTTTTTATGGACAAAGAAATCAGTGGCATAAGAGCAAACATAGAGATTCAAAACATACAATATGCAGTATTGTTTATATAGATATAATGCAGATGTGGCAGCAATGACCTGATAATAAAAATTATTCGATCTCATGCTTTGCTATGCACATGCTCTGTGTGGAACCATAGAGATTTGGTCATCTCAGAATGCCAAACATTTGGAGTAGCTCCAGCAGCAAACCAGCCCAGCCTATGCCATTTTCAGATTAATTCAGCTCATACTGTAAATTGTTAAACACTTAAACTGTGCACAGACTTTTCAACTGCCAACTTTCATCCTGAGATGCTCAATAACTAAGAATGCAAGAACACAGTAACCTACTGTAAACTTTGCACTCTTTATCCAACTCCAAATTTATTTAACAAGGACACATTACTAAAACAGACACCAGATGTGATACATAATATTATATTTCCCAAAATGAACTTCATTTAATAATGTTTAGACAAAAAGTGTTTTTAGATTCATCAGCACACATATTGAGAAGTAGTGTGATGACAGCTGAAGTGCCAAACACAGTGGCCCAGCTTCAAAGCATAAACAGAAAACTCCAATCTAAAATGAACACCTATTTGAATAAAAAAAAAAAATACAGACAGAATTGTTAGCTGGAGTCTCTTAAGAAACTAATAAAGCTTCCAATGATGTCAGCAAATGTATCACCATGCCAGACATGGTATTTCAGATTGAGTCTTAAACATAAAAAAACCCGACAGACCACAATAGAGGACCTATATTTTATATTATAAGGGCTACTAAACACATGCAACATAGTAAATTTAGGAAACATACATAGGAGAAAAATAAATAGACAATTAAGTGGACTAAACTTAAATACTGTATGGGCTCTACAACCAGCCTTAAAAACAAGCATTTTTCATAGCTTATACTGACTGTCCCATAGTTTTGTAATCAAGTGCATAATTAAAACCATAAGGCCCAGGCACAATTCAACATTCCATTCAAAACAATGCAAAGGGAAAGAAAAGGGCCGCCGGCCTCTTCAACTCACCTTAACGCCGTCTGTTTTTTTGTTGAGCAAACTTTTGGCTGCTGCATGTGCCAAGAAAGAAAGAAAAGTTCAGAATGAGTATTCATAAACATAGCCCTGTGCCTGAGGCCTCACTAACATGCAGCAGGCATATTTAACCATCAGCGCTTAGCTTTAATTTACATGTGCAAATACAAGTGCAAGACCTATAAAGTTATACTACAAATGGTTCTAATACCATTATCACTTATGCAAGGCAGTTATCCTACTAGAGATTCATTCATAAGTAAGGGACTGAAGGGAAGGTTGTAGCCAAGTGAATATAGTTCAGGTGAAAAGATGAATTAACATATCAGTAAAAGACTTACATTCTTAAAGTGACATACACATGCACCAGAACCCCAAACGTTTAACACTATAGATGCACCAAGACATTGGCTGGAAATCGGAATTAGACAAGTCAGCTTGATAGGCCCTGACTGGTGACTGGCTTATTGTAAAGCAAAAAAAAAAATCCTGTATTTTTCCATTTAGATACCACATAATATCAAAGGGTAATCAGATTGCAGTGACAGTAATACTGAGGAAGTATAAATATTATTTAAAAAACTATTTTAAGCAGAACAGTCTGTTATGGAGATCTAAACTTTTGAGAGTACCTGTCATTTAACTGCTTGCGATTTTAAGTGCATTCTTTTGCACTTAACTTTTGGGGAAGTGTAAAGCAGCCGCGTGCAACTGGACTTCTATCAAACTAACATATAGACCCAAACAGAGCTTTCTTTAGTATACTTTAGCAACATTTAACAAAGTTCTGTTTTATTCTTTTCTGCTCCTCAACTTTTCTCTGTTAAGGAACATGGCAATTTTAGCAACGTTGTTAACTATTTGGGGATATCCGAGTTATGGCAAGGGTCCACATTTTCAAGAGAAAGTAGGGACTTATGTCTTTGGCTAGTTATGCTAAAGGTGCTAATCGTTCAAATAATGCTAGTCGCCATCAGCTAATAATCAAATTTTGTTTGTTGTAAACTATTACTAAAACATTATAAAACAGTACACACTCACTGCAGGAACATTAAAAAATAATTCATTGAAAAATATGAATTATGACCCTCTAAGAGGAATCAGATTTATCAGCAGGTCAGATATTTACAAAACTAAAGATCATAAACTGGCCACAAGTCCCTGACAGGTGCACTTCTATTCAGTACCATTTCTCTGCTTTAAATATACTTTTGTCTATACTTTGTTTTTAACTATTACTAGCATTTTAAAATTCCCGCCATATGCTCTTCTTTGTAAAGTACCTATTTTTAGATTTTACGATTTTGTTAAAAGAAGAAATGCAAAAAAAAAAAAAAGGAAAGAAAGAAATTGTCTCCTTGCATGCTTCACAGGCTGTTAGGACAGAAGGAGAGCCTTAAGATAAAAAAAAAATTGGTTGGATCCATCCCCATACATTTCCTCATCATCCCAAGCATCTTACCTCAAATGGATACCACAATCCAAACACAGAAACGGAAATAAAAATTGAAAAAGGGAGGAAAATTGTGAATATAAAGTGAGACACAAATGTGTTGATGCAATTTACTGTAAAAAGTGGAAAGTGAAAGTGGGCCAACAAAACCCAGATTAGTGACAGGTCAAAAGAAATACATGCAAGAGAGAATATGAAAAAGCAGAAGAAGAGTGACTGAGCAACAGCTGGAGAGATAAAGTGAGATGAATCTGTTTATCACTGGCCAAAAGTCATCCCTGCTCCATAGAGAAACATATTAAATTCCAACTCCAGCATGCATTGAAGTCAATCAATAACAAATGGCATTTTTATGGAAAAATTCCCATCATCAATGTAAAAGGCCAACTTTCTCTAACAATCAGCCAATATGTTTAATGTCCAAGATACATTTCAGAAACCAGTCATGGGGCACCAGGCTGAGAAAAACATACCTGAGAAGTTTCTTGTGACCAGCAAAGTGGTCAATATTGCTCCCTGCAATTACAGAAGAGGACAGGAGGAGGAAATGGCAATGGTCAAAAAAGAAGATAGGAAGGAAGATTGATTAGGAGGTTTCAGCAAGAAGAGAAATGCTTAGCAGCAGTGCAGCATTAGGGATTTGGAGACACGTAATCATTTTGAGGTTACTGTGAGATATCTTGGGAGAGACTGGGGACGAATGGGCAGATGAATTACCCAGTATAAGTAGAAACATCACTAATTATTTGACTGCAGTATCACCTTGAGTTTCCTCCTTGCGTTAAATTTCTTCAGGCACTCCACAGTCTCCTGCCTGTGCATCATGGAGGCTACAGTGGACCGTTGCTGCAAGGAGGAGGGAAAATGTATAGAGTTAGAAAAGGGTTCAGACAATAACAAAACTGAATCAAGATCTGTATAATTATTCATCTATGTTTTATTGAAACATACGCAAATCCAGGGGTGTTTGAGGGCCTCTGCAGCGGTGATGCGCTTACTGGGGTTGATAGTTAGCATCTTGTTAATGAGATCTTTGGCCTCGGGAGTTACAGTGTCCCACTCTGGGGATGGAAACTGTTAATAAAAACACAAGAGCGTTCAAAGCTCTTGTATCCAACACAAAAAAGTTATATATTTTTAACACTTTTGGAACCATAGAAATGAGATGGAGAACTTGTTTCTTTGACCGAGTCGCTTTATGTGAAGATCTGGTTGCATATGCAAAGTCTTTGCACAATGATCTGTTCAAAAACCACAATATATATGCACCAAAAGCAAACTATCAAAGTCGTCTTAGCCAACTCTCAAGGCCTAATAAATTTTAAAGCTTATTTTATCTTATTCAGATAAGATATTCAGATTGTTTTTTTGTTTTTTTTAAATTACAACAACTAAAATCAACAACTCAGTGAAAGTTGGGATTTCCAACATTCTAGAGTGTTGAAAATACCAAAATTCATCCATCTCAGTTCCTGAGTAAACCAAGGGTCATTACTGGGCCATCGCACTTCCATTTCTTTAAAGTGTTTGTCAAAAATGACAGTAAATTCCACCCACTATGACATGAGTGAGTGGGAAAGATTTGTAATCACAATTCATGAGAAGTACCACCCACTGTATGGACTATCAACCACAAGCTCAGAGGCAGCCCAATCAATTCCTATTCCTAAATTCTGACTGGTAAACTAACCCAGTAAAAAAGAAAAACAGAACTTGGAGATTATCAAAAGAAGAAATATGTTGCCATTGTTACGTATGTTAATGAGTAATGTTCCTTTGTGACTTTGATCTTATGTCAGTGTTTTTATCTGAGAAGCTTTAAGTGTGTATACATAGGGACAATGAACAATAATTAACTTTCTGTAAATGCAACAGAATTAGTAAAAATTCAAATTTTCATCTGTTAAAGCTGAAGGACCTGGTGAGAACCCTGTATGCTCGGCAAGAAAATTAAAAAAAGTCCTGGTCCTATTTGAACCCAGAACCTCCTTGCTGAAAGGCAATAGAGCTAATAACTGAACTAGGTTGCAGCCTGGCACAAGATTTAGCAAGTAAAACTAAAAGCTTATGTGGAGGTGGGCCCACATGATCAGTCCTGCAAATCAGTTCACCTTGGATAATGTTACCTTTCGGAAAGCTTGGAAAGAAAGACAAAGTGTGGGAGGGAGCTTGACGATAACCTCTGAGACACTATGATATTTTTAACCTCTCTCCCTGACTAAAGTAACAACAGAGCAGATTTTATTTGGTGGATATTTTATAAGAAGAAATTTTGATCTTAAAAAAAATCTGGATTTTGTCACAGTAGAGCATCATTCTCAGAATACTTTTAATAGGAACTGCAATGTAGTTTTAATGTGCTGCATTTCTGCAACATTTTCAGGTTTTATCACTTGCTAACAGCAAAAACAGAAATAGAAAATGAATGGGAGTTGTCTTATGGTGAATCTGGCAATATGTGATATAGGACATGTGACTGCCAAGAACATAAATCCAGTAAACAATTTACAAATCAGGCACAATTTTATTTATAAGATGTTATGCATGACACATGGACATTTTTTTAAGATATTTTGTCATTGGTAAACATAGTGTTTATTTGCTTTGATGTTCTGAATATTGCAGCAAAGTAATTTGAATTTTACCTGTGTGAACCTCTCAAATATGTTTTAACTTGCAAGAAACGGTTTTGAATCTAGGTTGTGTACGATGAGAACATTAGTAAGTTTCATGTCAAAGAAATGTCTACAGATAATTGGTGTTGACGTTGTATTTTCATGTGAGGTATATATATTTGTGGACACTCACGTCATAAGCCCCTGCCTTGATTTGTTGGTAGAGGCGATGTTGATCTTCATCCCAAAAAGGAGGGTAGCCCACAAGGAGGATGTACAAAATCACACCTAAAAAAATATCACTTGTAAATAAAATATAAATAAATAAATAAAAAGGCATTAGGATGGCTATACCCATAGCAGCCAGTTTTGACCCAAAATTATACAAACACAATTTACACTGCAAAAATATGAAGTTATAGAGTCACAGCAGAAAGCCACAGGAAATGATTTAGCTAAATTCAACATGTAACAGTGAAAACATGTGAAACTTGTTTACCACAGGCCCACATATCAACTGGTTTCCCATAAGGGTCTTTCCTCAGGACCTCTGGGGATAAGTACCCAGGGGTGCCGGCAAAACCTGCAGAGTTTAAAAGTAGAGAGGGAGAGATGTAGAAGGAATGATATATTAAGTATATTTCTTCTTTGCTTTGGAAAGCATCATGAGAATGATTTGTTTATTCACATTGTGTTGAAAGGGACTGTGATGAAACACATCTGCTGTGGAAAGTTTACTTTGGCTGCTGTGTTGTTTTAGATGAATGATACTGAATTGAATATGCAGGAGGGTTAATTTGGTGAAGTGGGTTTGGATTGCTGGGAAACTAAGGTTGGATGTGTTCTTACACAAGGACAACAGGCTCTGATTTTAGAATTCCCCAGAACTCGTTTTAAAAGATATCTAGTACCATGACAGAGTGACTGAATAAGAAATACATATTTCAGGGAATGACTTTGTTTTGATTAACTTTTGCAAAGAGACTAATTGTGCCAATTTGTTATTGCGCAATAGCCAGCCCTGCCCTAAACCTCTCAACTCCCATGGACTGACTACTGACCAGCTCTCCGTCTAACGGGTCCGGAAAATCTCTAAACCCTCGGGTCTTACTCCGAGACAGGTCTAGGGAAGATAATCTATTCAAGCTGGTATCAAGAGAGACTCATCTAGCTTTAACTACCTTCATTCCAAAAGTTATGACCCTTTTCAGTTAATGAAGCAATCAACTGAGTAGCCCTGCAATTGCATAACTCCAAAAACCCCTCTTGTTAACGGTAGCTCTCTCTCAATAACGAGCACTTGTTACTGACTACACAATTTTTAGTGGCTCAACATAAGTCATTATTTTATCAACACTAAAGAGACGTCTGAAACCACCCCATTTCTAGAATCATGCTCAGGGATTTATAAGATTGGAAGCAAGTTCTTTTTTGTAATGATATAGAATGACAGGGAAGCATTTATCAATCAGTTTACTTCGGTTTGATAAAACTCATTTTAACAAAGCTATTGTTACTATTAGCAATCATTAGCTCATGTTCTGCAAATTTCACTGCCTAATAAACCAAATGCCCCCTTTCACAGTAGAATATGCATATCTTTGTCAGAGCTGTGGTCTGTGGATTATATGCAGCATCACTTTTGCTCCTGATCACAGGAGATAAAGAATGTTTGTGAAACCAGTCTCTGACTTTGAGCCTTTGGAGCACAAGTCTAAGACAAATCACAAGATTTGTTTTTGTGACTTGTAAAATGAATTCGAGACCAAGTTCTTGTCTTATGTCCACACCTCTATCTTTATCTGACACCGAGTTATGTTTTCCATGGACTTAAGTCCTTTACCTGTTTCAGAATCTGGCTTGTTAGTAACTTGGGGAGTTTTGTGAACTATTAAAGTAAAAAAATGACTGACAATATAGTTGAATCATCCATCAACTAAAAGTGGAGAAACAGATGAATGGATACTCACCAAACCATGCCTGTTGGTCCCCCTGTACCTCGATAGCCAGCCCAAAGTCAGCCAACTTGACCGCCGCCCCCTTCAGCTTACTGGCCAACAGAAGGTTCTCAGGCTGGGGGGGGCGGAGTCAAACAGGTTAGAGGTGAGAGGTCAGACGCTCAGGGATCATGCTGCCCACAGACACAGATCTAAAATCAGATTAGCCAAACCAACACCTAATCAAAGCTATTAGGTCTTAGTGACACTAAACTGCTCTTAAATCAGTGTCTGAGGCAACTCCCTTTCTGTCACACAGATGACAGAGACACAAAACGTGCACAGGACTGACTCTCAAGGTGACCACGGACATTTTGTGTGCTGGGACTAGGGACTTGTCTCCTGAGCCTCATGGATTAAGAAAGAGAGGCTTGGTGAAGAACGAGTGTTCTTTCTATAATGCCACAAATATACTGATAAAATCCATGAGTGGGAGCAAAGCCCACAGCGAGGAAAGATAGATACAGGGGAAGGAGCGGGGTAACAAGAGGCGTAAAAACATGACTCAGCCACATATATATAACTACAAACACGTTGGAGACTGGCACAGTTTAGTAGAATCAAAGATTTTTATGAGCCCACAGCACACATACACGCACACGCATACACATTTTCTCAAAAACACACCCTTGCACACATACAGTGGAGCAGAAAGGTCTTTGCTAACCTAAGGCCAGTGAGAAGTGTGCTCTAATGAATAATGCATTTGTTAACATTTACAGACTCCAAACACAGACAGCCTGCAAAGCTGGCGGTTTATGGCAGACATACAGCTCACCGGGTACGGACACTCACATCAACACACAGATTTACATGACAGTGAAGGAAATCTTGATATTATGAGGCACCTATAAGCTTCACCATTTCAGCAAAGGACATATTTCCCAACAAATTCAGCAAATTTAAAATCTTACAAGAGTTAATAACTTTTGAGTTTTCTTTCCCCCTAGATCTAATTGTCATCACATCCTACTTCTAATTATGCTGATCTTTGATTACTTCTGTTCCCATCAATACTGTGCAACACAGTTGCAGATAATCATTAGAATACATCCAACGACAATGCTCAAGAGAATATCAGTTTTCAGCAAGAAGACAATTCTTGACCTTGGCATTAGCAGAAAAAAATATGACAATTTTTTTCTTTAAGGAACAAGAGGAAGAAATGGTAGCAAATGGAAATGCACAAACTTTCAAATGTAAGCTTGATTGACCCTGACTGGTAAATGGACCATCTGAAACTTTAAAATACAACCACTTTTCAATGAGTGAATCTGGCATGTCTAAGCACTACAGGGTCATTCTTATAACAACACATTTTTGGGAAGACAATGCTGACAAGTAAAGAAGACTCAAAGCTCTTCAGGGTAACAGATGTAAGAAGTAAATGTGTAATGACATCCTGTGGCATAGACCACTTGTTTGAGACTCTTATTTTGAAGTGCAAAAGAATGTTCTGGAGTTGTTTCCCTGTTGGATTGACAGGCCTGCCTACCAAAGATGTTTTTAGCTGAACAACACTTAGTTACAAAATTTTGAGGAAGCCCCCAACATATGTGGAGGTAACTTAGGTACTCAGAACAAAAAAGAGAGACTATGACAAGGTATGAACCTTTACAAATTTATTGCAAAATCTGTGACAATGGGCTTCAAGGTTTGCTGTCTCAGCTAAACAAAATAGCTTATTTACAGTTTTTCAAATAGTCTGGATTGCCTTTTAACATCTGAAGTCAAAAACATAAATTAACTAGACTTATTAAAACTGAACCAAATAAATCAAATATATATTTTACAGCCACTGCTCTTTGATAATACCTCTGTTCCCAACATCTGTTATGATATGTTAATAATGATTTGCTTTAGGGATGAATGATATTAGGAAACTTTGAAATATGTGATTATAAAGGTGAATGGTGTGGTAACATGACTCGTGATGAGTGAACAAAATATTAAAAAGTGTCACTGACTTTCTCCCATGGGCTCATAGCAAGCAGAAAACAAATGAGTAGTTCAGCAAAGAGCTACTAAAAAAGTAATTATTTCCACCTCGGCAACAAAGTTTTACTGGACAACTTCTGGCCAACATCTCCTGCAATTTCTCAATGACTTAGTCACCTCACCACCTCATTGCCATTAAAAAAAAAAAAAAAAAAAACTTTAATTGTTAAATATATTACAAGCAACATATTGTGCAACCCCTAATCTACTCAGCTAGGAAGTCTAGGGAATGGTAAATGGACTGAACTTATATAGCGCTTTTTCCTATCATTTTGACCACTCAAAGTGCTAGGTCATTCATACACCGATTGGTAGGCAATTTGGGGTTAAATGCCTTGCCCCAGGGCACATCAACATGAGGCAGGAGAATTGAACCTACAACCTTCCGATCACAAGACAACTACTCTTCCCACAGAGCCACAGTCGCCCAATGTGTGAAAAAAGTATTCTGGATGCAGCTTTTAAAAGGTTATGTCTTATACTTCTTAAAGAGAACCAGCAATTGGCTAAAACAATAGCAGCAAGATTAAAGCTACAGAAAAACCAACAGATTGTAAATAGAGCAGATTGGAAATTATGCAAGTCTAGCAAAAACACAGGAGTCTCTAAATCTTGTCTCCTGCTTCATATTGTCTGAGTTTGCAGCAATGCCTTTGGTCATACAAACCTTCAAATCCCTGTGAACGATCCCATTAACATGGCAGTGATGGACGCTCTCCAGGATCTGCTGTATGCAGTGGCTGAGGAAAGAAAGATGAAAAGAATTGTGAATGGAAGGATAAACCACAGAGAGAGATGGAAGTCGGAAATTACAGGAGGAGGGAAAGTGATGAAAAGGGGAAAGTGAAAAGATAATTTCATAAAACTCTGCTTTTTCCTCATACAGTTTAATTGACTAAAGACAGGTCAAGTGACAAGAAGACCTTGCACATCACATTCAGTCTATGAAACCACATTATAAAGTTAAAGCTGTATGGCCTGTACGGCAAGAAAGCTAAGACAAAACACATGCACACTCTTTCTGTGTATTTCTCTGGGGAGGCCATCTTCCAGCACAAAGCTGGCACTATAAGCTAGGTTGGTCATGATTAATACTGCAGGCTTTGTGTCATTAATCATTTGTATAAATAACTCAAAGATGCCTCAGAGAGAAAGCAGCTGTACCATACCTCCGAGACGGCCATATGTGAACACACAAATACGGCATCATACACACACAATATTCCCTACTGTAGCAGACAAAGATGCATTATGATTGCTATGCTCAGCAGAGTGTGTCTGTTGGAAAACATGCGTGCGTGTGCGAGTGTGTGTTTGGGGGACGTGGGCGCTACCTGGCATCAGCTTCACTGTAGTACTCCCTGGCTACGATGTCCTCAAACAGCTCTCCGCCTGTCACCCTGCAGGGACACAATGACAACATGAGTTTGTCGTGATCTCGTCCTTCTCGTTGCAAACTGACGGAGAGCTTTTACTTGTCCCTTATTTGTACTTATTTGGCACACATAGTACTTGTAGCTAAAGTTAAACATGAGCAGGCAGCACAGTTTCTCAGAAGTAGTAAGAGGAGATTAAAAGTGTCCGAATTGATTAAAGTCTCATATGTATAAAGTAAATGTATTGGTTTTTTGCTAAAGTTACCAGCAGCGGTTCATTATTGCTTTGTGAGATCGAAACAGCCACCAAAGGAAGCCCAGATGCTGCAGCCTGATTTATCATGTTTCATGTATTTATTTAAGCTAAAATTTGCTGCTTAGATATTCAGGTCAGCTCCTTTTACTGTTTATTAATAACGCGGTATTATAACTTGGCATCTGGAGATAAAATAGATAAATGAAAAAGAGGGTCTCTGCAATTTCTCAACTTAACATGGGCAAACCTTTGAGCTGTTATCCTCTGAATATCCTGCACTTTCAAACACCCATTAAGATGTTGGATACAAATACTTATGCAAGTCCACAGTTATACAGTTGTCTAAAAAAATCTGCAAAGAAGTTAGAAATACTTTTTTGTTGTCACTTTAATCGTTTACACCAAAATATCATGATCATTTTTTAAGTCCATATCACTCATCTCTACATGCACCTAGTAGCACTAGTCTCTGGTTTTTCTAAATTAAAAAACAATACTGCAAATTAGAGAGAAAATTAGAGTTACAATAAAAACCAATCATAGTAAGTAATTTTCAAGTGGTATTATCAAATGGAATGGCCATACCTAATATTCAGCTTATTCTGCCTCTCACCAACCTATCATAAAAGCATCTGTGGAATCCAGTATTGCCCTCCAGTTTCACTGTTTTGGAATAAAATCACTGATAAACTCTCCTTTGTATCTGATGGCCAGATGTCCTCTAATGTTCTAACTTTCATCTCAAGTAAAATTGTTCTTAACAAAAATAAATAAATAAAAATGTCTTGTTGTGAAAAACCTTATCAAAATCAACATAAGCTTTCTTCAATAAACACTTAGGCAGAATTAAAGTTGTTCTTTGCAACCTCTGTGTGTTTTGTAAAAGAGCTCCAAAAGGTGTGTTTTAAGTGAAAATAACACTGGGCAACACAATAAGAACAAATCCACAGAGAATCATTCATTGAGATTACTTGTATCAGATGGAATTTGGTATTAGTGTAAATGTATATTCTAAACCATTTTTCCAAACACTTTTCAAATGTCCTCCCCTATGCAAGAATGTCTGACTTTTGTTTAAAATATACAGTAAATATCCCAGGATGGAAAAAGTTTCCAAAACCTTAACCTGGTTATCAAAGAGCAAACCATATCAAACCATTAAAGTAAAAAGGAAAGACATAAAATCTGTAATTACTGCAGAGCCAAGACTATGTTGTATGAAAACCTTTGGGTCATTTGGCAGAAACCGATTCATTTAATCTCAGGATGTCTAGAAATAACAGAATCTCTAACAGCATCTCTGAAGTATTGTTTAATCTCATTCAAGCAACAAAAGGTGCTAAATGGGACTGTGCTGGTAGGTGTGTGAACAGAAAGGCAGGAGGAGTTTGTTACTCACAGATCAAACACCAGATAGTGGAAACCCTCTTCTGATATGCTGTCATGGAGTCTTACTGTGGAGGAGATTTCACAAAAACATAGTCAGCTGACATAGGAAATCAAACCGTGATAAAGAAAGAAAAGCACCAATCCCAGTATCAAATATGGAGCTGTTTGGGAAAAGGACTTTTCTAAATTTAGGAAGAGTTTTCGGTTAAAGCTGCAGTAGGTAACTTTTATGTAAATAAGTTTTTTATAAATTTTTTTAAAATTGTCATTGTCCTGTCCGTATAATGAGAATGATAATCAAAAAAAAAAAATTTTACTCCTACTGCTGCCTGCAGAAATCATTGCTCCCAGTCATGAATAACCAATCAGAGCCAGGAGGAGGATCTCAGGACTGTCAATCATGCTCCTATACATGATTTATGTGCTCCCAAAATAGCACATAAAAGCTCAAGATTGTCAGTTTACTGCAACTGTGTACATTGGACAAGCTTTATCGACACACAGGAGTTGTTGTGCAGCAGGAAGCAAGGAAGAAGGTGTATGTAGCATCTACGTGAGCTTGATTGACTGCTTTAGCCCCTTCTCCTGGCTGTGATTGGTTGTATTTTTCCAGATAGCTATAGAACCACTGTGAGGAGGCAGAGGAGTTACATATTTTTTTCTCAGATTATCTGAGAAAAAAATATGATACCATGAGGACATAGTTTTAACAAATACATATTTAAAAGCTAACTACTGCAGCTTTAAACTGTTTTAAACTGTCTGCTATGATAGTTGTACGTCTCAATAAAATTAACCTAAATTATCAGAAATATTGAGCTCAATGTGATAATAAAGAAACAAAACATAAGAAGAGAGACGCAGGTTCCATCAGTGGTGTAGTGAGGATTGAGGAGTCCAAGAGGTCAGCGGTTTTTAGCTGGAGGTTCCTTAAATCTTTCTAGAAGATTGCACAGGCGCAATATAATTAGATACTCAAACACACAGACCAATTCACCCACACAAATTCACTTTCCACTTTCATTTTAAACAAACTGTCTCGTAACTGTGCCTCGAAGATGAATATCCATTGCAGTTATCACAAGAGACCTGGGGACAAAACGGGTGTGTCCTGGTGTATTTTAGCACTCACCGATATTCGGGTGCTTTAGTAAACGACAAATCCTTGCCTCTCTCTCCAGCTTTTGATGATCTAAAAGAAAAGCAGAGGAGACACAAACACACAGACATTAACAGTATTTCTCATGCTCCATGATGATTGGCTGCAGAAATGATTCAACATGAATCTGGCTCCAGCTCATGTTTGCCTCAATGGAGGACACAGGACAGTATTAATGTCACTGTCAGCGTGTTTATGTTGAGACTGACTGCCCGTGCTGGCTTTGCATCAGCCTGCTCTTTTGCTTACCAGAACTGAGAGGCTTGACAGAAATAATGTGACCTGATATGTGCCTGGTTACATGCCACACACAGCAACATAACAGCACAGTCAAGGAGCACAGTAAGCTCAAAATGACCTCTGGTGTGTAAGTTGACAAATAGCTGAGAAAAAAAGCGAAATATACTAGGGAAAGTAAGCATGTCAAGATTGCTCTTAAGCAAATGAAATGAAAAGACAGTTCCATTTTGATCAGTATAATGACATTTTCATATTCATTTATTGTTCTGGTAATTTATGTAGAGTGAGTGATTCAGTTTAAATGTTTTTTTGCTTTATATATATACGTATATATATATATATATATATATATAAAGTAATTTGCCTCTTGATTGCACTGAATGGCTGCTTTATGAATAAATGCAAGAACACTAACAGGACACAAATACACAAAGAGATCACAATCCAAATGTTGAAATGTTTTATAAGTGTGTCAAAGTTTTTCTCCTGCTTTGTGGAGCGTAAAGTGACCCAGTGTTGCCCCTCCCACACATGTTGCTGCAGACTGATGGCCAGTAGGCTTAATAGGCTTAAAGAGTAGTGTTATTTCTGTATTTGCAATAAAACTAAACAATTAAATGCTATAGCTATTATAACATTAATGATAAATATGTTGTTTTACCAGCAAAAGAAAAATTTTTTGATTTTCTGTTTTTACTTGATTAATTTATGATTCTTTTGTTTTTTATTTTCCCACATTTTTGTATTCAAATGTTTTTATTAGTCTGCTATAACAGTCTAATCTTAGTTTTATTTCCATTAGTTGCAAGCAGAAATGCATTATATTTACAGAAATAAAGGTTTGTAAACATTACTCTGTGTGCAATTAATCTATATGTGTGTCACTGAGTAAATAGGGTTTCTGAAATAAATTAACTTTTCAAATTTATTGAATACAATTGTATTGTGATGCCATTTGGAAATCAGTATTCATAGTCACTCGTTGCTAATTTTCTGAACCCTGTCAGTCAGATCATTGCAGAGACAGAACATCATCTTGGTATTTCCCACACTTGATGGGATTAATTTCTCTCAGATTGGCTTTCAGAGCAGTCTTCCACATTCCTGCTGCGCTGAACTGAGGTCTCCTAAGTTCCCTGTTCTTGGCTGATGTTGTTTTCTGCTGCTTTATCTCAGTTGACTGCTAAAGTTAAAAGTGTACATTCAGAAATTGTACTCAACATAACAAGTGGCTATTTGACTTAGCATTGCCTTTCTATAACTGAATACAATTCTGACCATTCTCTTTTGATCTCCCTCATGAACAAGACATTTTATCCACACTGAAACTCACAGCCATGCAGTAATATGCAATAACTTCCCTTTCTTCCCTCATACACATGTGTAATTTGAACTTCAGCAAGTCGTCACTAGATGTGAAAGTATATTGCCTTCCCGCTATCTGCAAGACTTGACCAGATGTGCCTACTAAAGTGTTTGATGAACATATACTCCATATGTGCCAATATATCATCCAAAACTTTACACTGGAGCTGTGGAGTAATTAAAGACTGGAGACAACAAGGGTGAAGATGAAAAGAAAAAAAAACACAGGAATAGCACAGATAAGAGGGTAAAAGTATAATGGAAGGTTTGTCAATGATTTATTTAAATATTAAAATTAGAATAGGATAGAAATTCTGTGCAACCTAGTAAAATTATTACTGTCCCAGTAACGTGCATTTGGGTATCCATGCAACATTCTATTCATCCAACCCACAAACCATTTTCACACAGCACCACTAGTTTTGTATACTGCACATTTCTCATTAATTTCCTACAAGAGTAATTAGTGAAAAATATTTTCCAAAATAAGACATTAGTCCTAAACAGTAAACGTTATATGTTGTTCATAGCACGTGTCGAAAAAAACTTTTGAAAAGTTAACACATCATGCCATGCCAAGAGGAAAACACTAAAAAGTACAGAGGTGACTGTGTGGATGCCTGGATGCAGCACAGCCCCAAACAAGATATGGCAACCCAAGCAGGCTCTCACGTCTCTCTGCAGGGTGATTACACTGATTTCATCTGACTTTATGAACATAGAGCGACACACAAATGTGTCTGTCAGAGAATACCCGGGTCTACTGACTGGACTGTGAGTCAGAACAGCAGTTGTCATAATGAGTAACATGTTACGGTTTTAGAAGTGACCCATTTCAACTTTCCCCCAGGAAACAAAAACCAAAGAATGAAAAATACAGCAGCAGGTGAACACATCCATACTCCCAACACGTAAGACAAGTAGGAGGCTTATTTTTTTTTTCTGTTCTTTTGTCAACTCATTCAAATCTGAAGCAGAAGAGGAGACAGAGGACAGAGTCTCCTCTTCTGCTAAAAAAAAATAAATATTTCTTTAGAAATAAATATTTATTTATTTCTAACTAAATATTTCTATTTATTTAGAAATATTTCTAAATATTTTATTTCTAAAATAATATTTTAGAAATATTTTTTAATCTCTATTTAAAAAATATTTCTTTAAATATTTAAATATTTCTTTAAATATGGTTTATAAAACATTGTTTTATAAACCATAAAACAATGTTAACCCAATCAACCTAAAAACTGTTGCTTCAGACCACGGTGGTTACATGAAACAGGGGTTAAAATGGACACATTACCAATTTTGCTTTCTTGATGTTGGCTCTGCATGTTTAGTGTTCAGTGTAACACTAATGTTAGTGTTATACTGTACTGAACACTGCAGTAGATGTTCTGGTAGAACATTAAAGCCTGTTAATATATTACCTGAAGTGGAGGTCTCTCTTGACTTCTTAATTCGATACAAATCCAAATTAGTGGGTTTTGAAAACTGAAGCGAACAACTGCTAACACCCAAGGTCAAAGCAGACTTCTGCCATCATAAGACACCTCTAATCTTAAAGACATCAGTTGTTTGTCCTATTTTATGAAACTTTAAACCACCATCACATTGTAAATATTACTCTGACAATTTCCATGTTCTGTTTTCCAATGCACATTTCAAACAAGGAGATTGATGGTGATGCCTCCTACCTCCATTTACTGTGTAAACAACCAATGGCTTCAGTGCTAATGCTGACCAAATGCAAAAATGTTGAGGCTTAATAGGTTCATAAAATACAGTTTCCATAAACCACTAGGACATTCTAGAATTTTGAGTTTTTTTCATGAAGGTAAAAATCCACCATTTTCTAGTCTCCTTTTGGACTAGATATTACCATTATGTTCCAGGACAAATTAATTTGGACTTATACCTAAGAAAACAATTCTAACTGCTTTCACTGCTTTTAACACAACCTCACTTCAATATCCTAAACTACATAATGCCTTAGAAAAATCACCTTGTGAAAAGAAGCATAATATATCTATTCTGTAAAGGCTTGTCCTCACTCCTGCACATAGAGCCTAATACAGCTACTTTGTGGTGCTGCAGATTTTCCATATTGCCTGTGAGGACATGTCCATTTAAATAATATTTCACTGTACTGCCAAATGTAGACAAAAACAGAAGAGCACAGAGCCGCAGACAGAGCCTGAAACAAGGACAGCTCAGTTGACGGTATTTTATTAACATGACCCTCAGAGCAAGGTCACTAATTGCTCTCTCAGTCTCACTATGTTACTGAAAAGTACTTATTTGCATCTCTCCTATTCTATCTGTCTCAACACTATTTTCGCCAGTAAATTTCCAAAGATCAGCTGGATTGACACCAACTTCGGGTTTTCTTACATGAGTGGTAGTTATTTTCTCTGTTACGTGAAGATTTGTGCCTTTGGTTATTTTTATGTGCTGTAATGATTTTAAGCTGTCTTTGGTTGTAAGAATATAAAACAAATTACCTATATTTTTATCAAAAGCTGTTATTTGTTGGTCTGAGGCACTTTGTGGAACAAACATTCCACACATTGAGGATTTATCAGGCATTATGGGTTTTTTTTCTCTAACTTGCAGTGTGAACACACACGGCATTTGCTGCTGTGCTCATCAACAAACTGCACACTGCAAATGCCTGTCATATGAAAGCCACACTCCTCCTCCTCAGCATTTTCCAACCTTTACTTTCACTCTGCTTTCCCTTCTCTCTCTCCCTTTTTCTCTCTCCTTTCTCCACAGGTAGTACACCTCCTAGCTGGCTGGACATCTGTTGTCTAGCAACTCCTGCACCAATCAGAGCGTCAGGCCTCTCGTTCTCCTCTGCAGTGGAACCAGCCTTGCATGCAAATGGCAGACATCCCGAGAGTTTTTGTGCAACTATAAAACTCTAAAGAACATTGGGCAGAAAAATAGTTCTATAAGCGTCATCATCATACAAGCTTTTAATTTGAATTCATCTGTTTTTGAAATGAGATGAATAACTCAAACTGTCACAAATAATGCAAAAAAATGTTCAGCTCAATTCTGAAGGCTTAAGAAGTTGCTATTTGAGAAAGAAGTGCCAGTCTGTCCATCCGGTGTGTTGTTATAGCCGTTTATCTATGCAACTTGCCTTTTCATCGAGAAGCTCCTTATTCAGCAAACAACAAAGAAGAATTGGGTAACTTGGATTAGAGTGTATGAATGCATGTGAAGATTTTTGGTTGACCCAACATTTTCTTTTATATTTTACTCTAGTAATATAAACATTGCTACTGTAAGCAAGTCTGAAATCTGCTTGACCCTGAAACTGCCTAAACTTGATAATGTGTTGTAAGCCAATGACAAAAAAGCTTTAAAATATTTAGGTGTCAGTGCAAATGTGCAAGCTTGATCCTCAATGCGACAGAGGCTTTGAGAGGCACTTTGCTTACGTTTGTTAAAATCGACAGCTAGCTTTATAATTGCAGTGCCTTGCAAAAGTATAAAACCTTTGTTTAACTTTTTATTTATTTATTTTTACTAATTTTATGTTGTAACTGTGAACTTTAATGTACTTTACTGGATTTTTTTTTTTTATGTTAAATCCAAGCAGCCTATGGTAACGCTGAAGAGTGGCAAAGATCCAAAGCTCAGATGGAAAATTCAATTGACATAAAACATTTCAGCCATGTACTTATACAGTCACCCTTTGTGGAGTCAATAATAAAACGGTAATAGATAGAAAGTTATAAGAAATACTGTGTCAGTTTTTGACAAGCCATGTGGGGAAACAGCAAGCATTTGGAAAAAAGTGCTCTGGCCAAATAAGACTAAAACTAAGTTTTTTGGACTGCATGCAAAAGCTGTCAAAACCTGACATCATAAAAAAACTGAACACAACATACCCATTGTGTTAGATGGCAGTGGCCATATCATGTAAGATTGATGAAGCTAAATGTATAGTAATCCTGTAAGAAAACCATATACTTCCTTATTCACTTGTGACAGCGCTTGAGATAAGAATAAAGGGTCAACATTTATTTTTCTGGATAGCTGGAAGAGATGAACCCTAAAAGACCTGCAACTGTAAATGCATCACCCAGGGGTTCTAAAAGACTTTTTATAAAGTACACACTCAGGGCTGGGGCTGAATACAGATGCAGGTCACACTTTTTTCAGATGTTTTATTTGCTAACCATTTTGGAAACCATGCACTGTCATGTGTTCTTCCATCACATAAAATCCCAATAAAATGCATCGAAGTATGAGACTGTAATATGAAAAGATGTGAACAATTCAAGGGTTATGAATACTTTTCAACATCAGTGCACTACATAAGGCACAGATGTTGACCTAATCCATTCAGCTGTAATAACTTGGCAAGACTTTGAAACTTCATTCTCATTAAGCCTGACTCAATTCCTGTGTATTTATGTTTTTAGTTTGCAGTGGGAATGGCAACTTAACGCTTTCCACTTCAATTTCAAATTAAACATTCCGCTGTGATCTACAATACTCAAGTACTATAAGAAAGAAAATATTTTTGGAGGGTTTTGTGTAACACTCACTGCAGTCCTCTGAAGAAAATTGTATCATCTTGTTCTCAGGAATACATTTTTGTGTTTTGTTTATAAGAAATAAATTTTCTTAAAGTCATGTAACTGTGACCCTCACAGTGAATTATTTACTAAGAGAATTGAAAAGGAGTCATCTGAGTCTTTGTAAACTTCTCATACTTTCTCCCAGTCACACCACAGATATTTGAAGACTCCAAAAGCAAAACTTTTAAATACTATTCAACATCATGATGTAGGCTCATTTCTATCATTTAGCTCATTTAGTCAGTCATGATGGTGTGGAGGCGAAGGCCACAATGCTTACGGCAGCCAGAAAAAGAGAAGTAGTAACCAAATTTTAGAGGGAAATAAAGAAAGTGATAATGGAAAAAATATAAAAAAAAAGAAAAAGGAGTTTCCCCTGATAAACTGTCACTCTTAGTTCCCAAGCAGCGATCAATGATTTTCACGCAAACTGCACTTTATTAATTATTGCAAGAATGAGAACAGCAAGTTCATGTCATGACATGTGCAGTGTCCGTTCAGTTTGATCTGTTCTGACTAGCCAGAGCCATTACCTTCTATACCAGGGTTATCAAGATTCTCACCCGTAGTCTGGGAAATAACACTTCTGACTCAGCATTAGGCCATTAATAAACATCTTTAAAACCTTGAAAATGGAGGAGCTTTCCATTCTTAGTTAAACCCAACCCTTGGGTGGAAATGCAGCAAGCCTCACGAATGTAATTGTTGCTGCAAAAGGAGGTTAATATTTTTCCCAAGGTTATGCAAAGTACAAAAAAAAAATCATTCTCTAAACTTTTACTAATATAAAGTCACCTTTTTGTCTCTCTATAATGGGCATCGTGAAAGTGTTCATAAGGAATAATTTTCCTCTGTATACACTGGGATCATTTCTTTGAACCTGCAGTGTTTCCCTTTGTTTATTCTGAAAGAGCAGAGGCATTTGTATTTTTCATCTGTTCAGCCTCCCAGTGCCATGTTCCACATATCACAACTGATTTGTGAAATTCTTCTCCATCTTATTCAATGTGAAAGTATTTAAAGAAAAAAAACATCTAAAATAAGTGGACACTGCTGCATTGAGTTCTTTCCCTTTTTTCCACATGATGGCACAGTTGATGACATATTAACAGTTATCTGGCACAAGAAGGTCCTGGACTTAAATGCTGGCTGGGATGGAGGGTCTCCATGTTGAGGTGTCCCACTTCCTCCCACCGTCCAAAAAGTTAAAGTTAGGTTAGCTTGAGATTCTTAATTTTTCTGAAGTATTAGACCAAGAGAATTTGTTTGTCATCTTACTTTCTTTGGATAATAAAAAAAAATATCCATACAAATTTCCAAATAAACTCTTTGGAGTTCACTAACTAACTCCAAAGTGTTGCAATGACAGTGTTTCAAAATTGACTCCCCCCCTCAATACAATCATTGCGCCATCATATGCATCATGAGACAATTTAAGAATTTCCCATGCAGACCCAACCAGCTGGCCTCTTCCTCTTTTAGTTTCCTGAAGGCTCACATGTGCAACTGTTGTGCAGGAGTGTATTGTACTGAAGAGTTCGATTTCACATCCTATATATCCAATAATTCCAAATTAGGAAACAGAAAGAGAGGGCTTAAACATAAAAAGTGAATGGAAAAATAAAGAAATTTAAAAAAGCAGAGCAGATCTATTACACACCGTTCAGAATATTTACAGGCATAACTGCAAACAGTGCAACAAATAATCCAACTTTTTAAGTTACTTGATTGATTTTCTGCTATCATAATCAAAAGGACAGCCAGTTTTTAGAGAAACAACACAGGGACTACGATGGATACCAACAGTTCCCAGTTAAATTCCAAGATTTGACAGTTTTTGATACTTTGGATTGCTGATATACATGAGTCTACTTTGGATGCTTTCTTGGTGTGACATTTCAAACCGGCTATAAACACTCTCTGGGTTGGCCTCAGTCAAAGTACACTTTTAAACAATAAACAATAAATCATATCTTCAGTCTTAACTGTTACACTAAGGCAAATCCCAGCCAAATGTAGCACAGCAGGTTAACAGAAATGCTGTCCTCTAAATTAATTAAGAGTTTTAATTAAAAAGATTAAGTAAGGCAAATGTAACATCCTTAGTGGGCAGCAGCAGAGCAATCTTCCTCCACACAGTTATATTCTTCAGCTTACAGAACACAGGGGCCTAATAAAACCATTCAAAAAGCAGAGACACCGTCACCCTCGGCTGGTTACCAACAGAGGAAGAGTTATGAAACCTATAACTCCCAAGCTCCCCACCCCACCCCCCGAAGGAGAGACAAAGGCGGCTGTTGTCAAAGATAAAACCGCTGCAAGAGTATGCCTGGGAGTACATCATGGGAATGTTTTGTTATCGTGTTCAAGTTTAAAGCAGACGCAGTCAAATATGTGAAATAATTTTAATCTGAAGAGGATAGTTTGAAGACATCCCGACAAAATGACCAAGAAAAACAACTATGCACACAAACACTTCTGTAATTAAATACAGAGATTTGCATGCATAAATCTGGCCATATTGTGCCTTGTTAATATTTATGAGCCCAACATTGAGCTAACGGTTGTATGCTGCAGGTGAGGAGCATCTGCAGCACGGAGGTAATAATACAATCATCAGGGTATTACAGGTTCACTTTGAGAATATTGTCTTTTAATGTTACAAAAAGGACAAAAGAAATTAAACAAGGGAAAATTGAAAGGATAAATGCTGAAGCTTCTGCATATAGATCCCCTGCCTTAGTCAAGGTTCAATGATAATTTAAATAAACCATTTATCCAAAGTGCAATTTCAAAGAAAAGATATATAAACTTGTATTATAATTGTCATTTTTATAATTATTTAAAAAACATTTTCAAAATGCTGGAGATTTTTATGTTATCTTAACAGAACTTCACAATTTAGTACATGTAACAGATGCTTGTTGACATTTAAATTTTTTTTGTAATTTTTTCATAAGTTTAGTCAAGATGCACTTTTCTAAATTTATAAATTTTTTCATGTTAGTTCAAATTAGTTTCAATCTTATTTATGGTCAGAGTGAAAATTCCATAAAAGCGCACTTGTCATTCTGCTGTTATTCCAGTTTTGGGGACTGATAAATAAAATTAAACCCCTTTTAAGTACCAAATTTTGTCATCTTGAGGTCTTTTTTAGAGATGTTACAAGATGTGAAGTTTTCATATAGCAGTTTGCTTTTCCTAAAGTTAATAGATAATTTGTTTATATTTCCACTGTACCCATAAAGCTGCTTCAGATTTTACCTGTTGCAGAAAAAGTTTGCATCATCTGCAAAAAATAAACAAGAATAAGTTTTAAACATTTTTACAGAATAGAAGCAATAATGGACCAATCAGCAGACCCTGTGGCAGAATCATTATTATTTACAGGCAGATATTCATATCTACAATCCAACTAACAATGCAGGAATTCAAGAAGAAACATCTGGTTACAGATGTAATGATCTATGTCAAAAAAGTTTTGAACATCTTTTTAAAAACATCCAGCTATCCAGCAGGACACAAGATAAAGGATAAAGGATGTGCCCTGTCCTTTATCTTGTATCAGCCAGCAAATTAACACCAAGTTACAAAGTTTGTATCTAACACTTCAACAGAGAGACGAATGTCCCACAAAAACAAAAAAACACTGATTTTGCACAGTTGGCAAAAGTGTGTTCACATAGGAGGCGGTTCTGAAAATAATCTCCCACCTTCTGAATGTAAATGTAGTACATCTGAGAGGTATAATACCTCTAACTCCAACTTGTGGTTGTGTGTCATTGGAGAAAAATAATATTTAAAAAAAAATAATGCCTAATGATTTTTATGTAAAAATGCTTGCAACATTATGGCAGCAAGATTCCAAAATATTTTGAGTGTTTTAAGTTGCCAACTGTTACGTGTTTTTCTTGTGCTTCGTATTTTTGTCATATTAGTTGCCGTTACCACCTCCAGGCTCAAGGTAACATTTTACCACTTGATATGCAACCTACTTGTAACATTATCTCCTTGACTCTTTGGAAACATATGCTATTCTGCATTCTGCATTGGAGGTTACATCAATAGAAGATCAGTGCAATGCCAAGCACAGAGCTGTAAAAGTCAATTTTAGTCAATAAAAAGGATTGCAATCAGTCAGGCTATGTTTTGTTGTAGCCTAATTCCAGAGAAAGTAAAAGACGACATTCACATAGGCAAAATGATCTCCACTGGCTACCTGAGCAACTCACCCAACTGAAAGCTGTAACAAACATTACAGCAAAAAGAGATAATATTCTACTACCACTGAATTTAGCAGTTGCTAATTCTTTAATATTACAAACTTTTTTTCTTTTTCTGGCTTAAATAAAAAGCAGTTTACTCAGTTAATTCCTTTTTTGTTAAGGAGGGGTCTACTCATGTGTCAAAACATGACAACATGGTATTTTTTATCAGAGGTTATCATGCCGTGAGAATTTTATGCCAAGATGAAAATTACCTTTTAAATGAACATCACATTAGAATAATTATTTTACTAATAGCACTGTAAGAACATTACACAGTGGCAGAATAACAGAATAGTTTACTTTTTGTTGAGGTCTTTTATAAAATCCACATACAGCAGCACTTAAAGAACAGATTAATTGCCATGGGGCCAGACAAGGAGAAAAACCAGAGGGAGGACAAACAGCATACAAAGAGACATTGGGAGCACATGGTGTATAATTAAGAAAGCTGTTCTTGAAGTCTATTAGGCTTATTTGTCATGCTGTAGGATCTTTCCTTACAGAGTGAGTCACCAAAAGGCAATTTTAAATGCAACAGCTGCAATTTTCATTTCTAGCTTATAGTTACAGGACTCTATTTTACTAAAGATTAAATTATCCTTTGAAGTCAGGCTTAATTCTCCGACTGAGTCTGTCCCCTAAAATCTACCAGAATGGGCTCTCAATATAAGTCTTTCATTAAGACTTTAGATTTAGCTTTGTAATTTATGTTGGTGAACAACAATAGATTTGGTGACCCTACCACTGAAGCCACAAGATAATCTTCAGCCACAGCAACAAATAATGTAAAAATGAATCTGTAACCAAAACAATTCAATCGACTGACTTTTTGCTGTCTTACTCAATATCAAAAATGGTTTTAAAGCAACAAGACCAGGACAAAGATGGATACCAAATTGTTTATGCATTAGATTTACAGGTGTACCAGAAACACGCAAATAGTTTCCAATTTGAGACAGCTGTATGTAAAAAAAAAAAAAAGTGACAAATTGCATTAAAATTGTTACATTCTGTGTAATTAATAAATCAAAATTAACATGTTGAAATACAGTCCCTAAATAAAAGCAATTAGATGATGTACTATAAAGTTTGCATATTAATATCATGACACAGTGAGATCATGATTTACGCAAATGTATACGGTGAGAATCTCATAGCAGCCTATGCCTAGTGTTATTATTTTATCATTTGTATGTACCTCAGTGTCTCAAACTGGCAACAGGAAATGTCTAAACAGCAAATATCCATATCCAAATTTCAAACCTGAATTCTTCTGTCCAAAAAACTCCATCTCATCTCAATTAAATCTTTGGTATTTTGCATGACAATAAATGTTTCCAGGTTAAGAAGCAATTGAAGTGATAAATTGTCAACAAATTGCACGCAAAATACATTGGATACGATTTACTGGTAACTGACATATTGTATATTTATACAAATTTGCAGATTGTGCAGAGGTACATTTCCCAATGAAAGGCTTTAACTGAAACCAAAAACCGTGGCGTTGTTCAAACGATGGAATACTTTCAAAGCCGTGTGCACGCACATGTGTGTGTCAGATAGAGACAGACAGCATGAGAGCACGACCAGCATTTATTTTTAGCCTTCAAGTACCCAGTGAGTCATGTGATTCCCCTTCCCTCCTGTTTCTCCAATCTCCATCTCGTTCCATCCCCAATGTTCATATCGTCATGTCTCTGCGATCTCTCATTTTACCTCTCAACAAAGCAAGGTGAATCAGACCAACAGTGACCTAATACAAATTTGAAAAATAAAAACGAGGAGAAAAAAAACAAACAAACCAAAATCTGTTGCTACCAAAAGTCTATTCTGACTGAGGGTTAGTTTGAAAAGAAAGATGACCATGAAAAGGAGGAACGTTTAAGACAAATTCAAAAATAATTTGGTTTTAATAAAATCCAGGGATTTTTCAAATGCTATATCCAAACAAACAAGGCTATGCCCCATTTATGTTATAGTGCAATGCAATAACTATAAAAATGAAATGAACAAGCTTTGTCTTTTATATATTCCAGACACTTAGAAACAGATGAGGGTTTACAGGCATGCACAAGCGACAGCACGGCAGCACACACCCACACATGCACAGCACACCACCAGCAAATATAAAGTGACAAGAGATGGCAAGCAGAGAAGCAGTGACAGGACACCGACACAAGCATGAAGGGAGAGTACAAATAAACTGCTGTGTGAGAGCGTCTCAATGCATGAACACAAAAACTCAAGTACTGATTTGCCATCCTTTCTCTTATCTTCCTTTTTCGCTTCCTATCATTTTCTTCCCCTCTTGCCATATTCTCTTGCCCCCTCTTGTTCTCTGACTCATCTACTGCTCCTAATGAAATGCTGCACAATCGGGATTGTAGATTGCAAGAGAGTGACCGGCCCCAGCAGGACCACCGCACATACGTGCCCACACGACAGGAAATGCACACAGAGCTTTGATCTGCCCACATTCCAGTCATCAGTCCTATCTTAAACCTCTGTCAATTTCAGATACTGACACACACGCCTGCAATTATATATGGTTGCTGATGGGGGGTTGGGGCAATGGCTTATGATCCTGCCAAAGAGACTGGAATCAGAGTTGCAATTCTGAAGCTTATCATGTAAAGCGGCTAAGACTGTATCTGACAAGCCAGCATGTCCTGTACGTAAACCTTGAAATATACACACACAAGCAGACAGTGTGTGTTTTTAGAGGCAGATCCACATGCACAAGGAGTGAGATTATTCTTCACAGTATTTTTGGAAAATCTGTCTATGCAAGTGGATCCGTCTGCCGAGGTGTCCGTTACCGACTGAGCAAGCGAGGGTCAACACGGGTAGAACAGAGAAATAGCGAGAGGAGTCTTTCACACAAAAAACAGGACAGCAGAGCAGTAAGAAAGAAGACATAATGGAAGAGAGGAAAAATGCAACACAAAGAATACAAAAAGGTGCAAAGAAGTTTTCTGCTGCTATGGACAAAACATATATCATAGCATTGTTTTAAGTATTGAAGAGTTTTAACAATTATAAACTGCATAAAACAAAAAAAATGTATAGTCTTTAAGATAGCATGTGTTTACTGGGGCATGGCGATGGTGCCCCATTTACGGCGGCCTTAGGCCTCGACGCAGCCATCACAGGTTCCAGTCCCAGCCTGTTGACCTTTGCCACATGTCTGCCCCCTCTCACAAAACTAGCTTTCCTGTCTCACCACTATCAAATAAAGGCCACTAGAAAATGAAACTACCTTAAAAATCAAAAAATAAAGAAAATAACGTGTTTATAGAATATTAACAAAGCACAAGCAGAACATAATGCAAAAAAGTTCAAACAACTGGTTTCAATCTCTTCTCCAATTTGCAAAACTCCTGAAATAATGGTGGCCCCACATACCACTCGTTAAGCCACATGCACCATGTGTCCTACCAAACTTTAAAGCCTACCTTTATTATTATTATTGATATTTTCTGATTTTTGATAAGTAATTGAAGTTGTTTTATTACTCAGCACTATACTGCGTTTCATCCCTTTTGCTAAATCAGCAAAAAGGGATAGCATAAGTGGCCTGTACCTTTTGGTATAAACAACATGGAAGCATAAAGTCAGACTACTGTTGGTGGTCTTTCACTATAAGGGATATTTACTTCTGAGGGTTGTTTTGGGCCATCTCATCCCTTTGGGATTACAGTGTACCCATCTTCATATCCTTCCAGCAGGATGATGCACAATGCAACACAGCTCAAATCATCTCTAATGACAACAGTGAGTTCTCTGCACCCAGTGGTCTCTACAGTCACCAGCTCTGAAACTACTAGAGCACCTTTGGGATGTACTGGAACAGGAGATTTTCATGAAGAATGTGCAGCTGACAACATACTGTAACTGGGTGATGCTATAATTTAAAATTAATTAAAGCACTCGAGAAGTGTTTCTGACATGTCTATGCAATGAAGAACTAAGGCTACTGACGGCAAAAAACAGCCCAACCCAGTATTAGCATGGCATGCCAATCAAAGTGAGAATTCAGTTAACATAAATATTTTAATTATTCCAGTTATTTATTTTTGATTAAATAGTTAAATGATCTTTAAAGTCCCTATGTTTTTGACTGAACAAGTATAAGCACATTTCCATCCATCCATTTTCTGTACACCCTTGTCCCTAGTGGGGTCAGGAGGGCTGCTAGTGCTCATCTCCAGTGAACATTTTGGGCGGACAGGTCGCCAGTCTGTCGCAGGGCAACACAGAGACAAACAGGACAAACAACCATGCGCACACACTCACACCTAGGGAGAATTTGGAGAGACCAATTAACCTGACAGTCCTGTGTACTGTGCAGCCCAAGTCTAACAGTCATCACAAAAAATAAAAAGAGAATGACAAAAATATAAATCTTAGAAGAGTGAAAAACACGTAATACCCAAATTAGAGGATCAGCAAAATTTCACCACAAAACCAATATTTACCTTTCGTAATTTTTTTCAGCAGAACTATACTTCTGAATGTACATCAATGCTTTTGACACTTTTACATTGTAAATCAACCAAGTTTACAATAAAATTTATTGTCTTGTTATGTTCAATTTACATATTCCTTGGACTGCTCTCTATTGGTAGCAACATGCAATAATTTATAGATTAAAAAAATAAGAAGGAACGCTGCTGCAAAACAAACCAAAATCCTGTTGAAGCCTCAAGTTGTTGCGGTTTACCTAAAGAGTGCACTCCATGTGTGAACATTAATGGCAAAGAACATGAAAGAAACAACTCCTTAGAGTTTTTGTATTTTCTTGCACTGTTTATTTTTTCTTTTTTGGCATCCCCTAGAGCAAGTTTTCTTAATTCCGGGATTCAGAGACCACTTCCTTGCATGTTTTATGTGATTTTCTTCTGCCACACACCTGACTTGAATAGATGGATGATTTGCAAGCTTCTGCAGAATTTGATGGAATGCAGAGGAGGTCATACAAACATTTGAACCAAGTGTTTTGAAACAGAGACACATCTAAAATATACAGGGCTCTAGTCCTTGAGGATGGGAATTAAGGAACACTGCCCTGAAGCTGTCCAGTGGAAAGTTAACAGTTCTACGCATAACTGTCTAATACATCAACAGAATGCAGAAAAGAGATAGGTTGTAAACCAAACTTCCAGAGCATGCAGTGCCGCTGGCATGTCAAGGCAGCTTGGAGAATGCACGAATTAGATGCCAGTGAGCCATCAAGAGACAAATTACATTGGCATTCATCAGAATGCCAATGTAATTTACAGATAAAGCTTTTAGTTATACAAGCTCCTCCTGCTAACAATAAAAAAAATTTGAAAGACAGTCAAAGATCCTGGTCCAAATTTATTTCTAATGGCCCATCGCGCACCAGAACATTGCACTGTGTTTTCCTAAGAAAATAAAATCCTTTTTATGTGGATAGAACTGATGATAGCTTTATAGGGAGGAGTATTACGCAACATTGTTTTTTTTTTTTTTTTTTTTTTTTTTTAGCTTTATGCCAAGTAATACTGTTATCTCCCATGGCAGCTATTCGATGCGTATTTGCCCAAGCCTCCTCCTTGGAGCTTCAGTCTCCAACTGAGCCCCTGCCTTCAGAGCATCCCTCCTTTGCTTCTCCCCCATACAGCTCCACCAGATTAGTGGCAGAAGCAATTAGCAAACACCTGGAGGAACTGTGCATCTGTTAAGCTTATCATTCAAACTACAATTCTCCTAAGAACATTTGTAAAATGCGTCAATGGATGGAATGGTGAAGCATTGTTGGGATGACAAAAATGCTGAAGAGGGAGTGTCAGAAAAGGAGGTCATAAAAGAGATGTGGGGGACCAGTTTCTGGGGACATAAGATCAAGAAACCCCCACCCCTTCCATTAAAATATGATTCTATTCTCTTTCCTATGAATATTTTGTTTTGTTATTAAAAAGCACTGTGTTTAATTGTCCATGTTAAGCTGAATATTCATAAATATGTTGGTAACTATTCTGGCTGAGAGTGAAATGAGTCTAGAAAGGGATCAATTTCTAACAGGCACTTAGGGCAGCTTTGGGTCCCAAGTTTCTGTGTTGAAGAACAAACTCGTCGGATTTATGAATGTTGTTTTGTACTTTCAGGAAAGCCGAAGTACTGAAAAGTTACCAACAGGCATTGTATGTTTGTGACATGAAGTTGTAAAGTTTCATAAGACAAAATGTACATTGCTGTATCAATAACGGAGATATTATTATCTCAGTCGAGACAGCAAAGCTAAGGTTCTGTGTTGAAGAACGTAAGCTCAGTAGAACATAGCAGCCATAGTGTGACACACGTCGGATTTATGAATGTTGTTTTGTATTTTCAGAAAAAGGAAAGTAAAGATAATTTACAACCACCACATGCCTCGACATCACGTTGTTCGAGCGTGCAACTGAGACAGGCCAATTTCAAAACATCAGAAAGGGATATGATGCGAAGTAAAATTTCTTTAAAATTGTTTTTGATATATCAAAAGCAATTTTAAAGAAATTTTAATAACTGAAGGTAACAGTTACTGTTACTCTACAATGAAGTAACTATTTGCTTAGAAAATATATTAAAACACCTTTAAAAGCAACATTAATAACGAAGAAACTAATATTTCTTTTGTCAAAATCAGCATCACCCCAGAAGTATGGTAAATATTGTTCTATGGCAATGGCAAAAGAATTATGAGAATTGGCAAAAACAAAGAAGCAAAACAGAACTTATTTAATTTCTGTCGACATGTCACTTGAGAGAAAGTGGTACATAATGGGCTTCGATTTAGTGCTCAGCAATGGTACCGGGGTAAAAGGCAGTCTCGTCTCCTATATGTTCTTATGTGTTGCAGTGTATATATCTGTGTTCATGATTCAAAATCCCGCAGTTTTCCAGACTCAACGTTTAAATTCTCAATAATTTTCAGATCTTTTCCAAATATAAGTACAAACATTTTATATAAAGCTAAAACTGTTCACAAAATACATTTTACTACCTAAGACAAACCACATATTATGAATATAAATCTCTATATTTTATTTAATGATTCAGATTTGAAGTTTTTTGTACCATGATTTCAAGGTAACATGATCTTCAGCTCGTTTTGTTACGACAATGCTTTCATTTAGAATGTGGAGATAATGTAAGCTTAAGTTTTTTGTTAAGAATAAAGTTTCAACACCTCATCTTAATGGTAACTCCAGCATGACTTTTAAAAACAATTTAATATTTCCCATTATCTTGACATCAGATCTCAGGCTGACTGTCATAATACTATGTAATATAACAATGAGGCACAATTGCCTTGAGCTTTGATGTGGAGATAAACTATTATCCCTAGGGAGTAATTTGTTTTACAGCCAACAGAATTAATACAAATTATCATTGAGGCTGACACTATCATGGACAAAAGAACATTTGTATCTTTTTTTATTACATTTTATTTCCACCTGTTCTTAGGATGCCATTGTCTCAATATTGAGAAAATTAAATCTTAAGCTTGTTCTTCTTGTCACAAGTTTCATTATCTCATCAGGTCAATAAGATTCTCAATCATTGATTGTTCTAATTGAGACTTCAATCTCATTACATTAGAAAACAATAACTCAAACTTAGTTTATAATCTCATATATATCAAAGGACAAATTCATGAGGTAATGAGTGACATATTTGTATTCCTGCTTCAGATTATTCTTTGTTGTAATGAACAATGAAACTGGTTGTAACACTCATCTTTAGACTGAAATTGCTATCTAATCAAAAAGAAAATTGGATTTTTCTAGACTATGGGTGAAAATATAACACGGATAAAGATATAAACCACAAATGATTCACCATCCTCAATTTTGTATTCTTCAAAAATGTGAAGAAATCCTGGGGTTAAGCGTAAAATAGAAATTTCTGGTTATTAACCCATTATTATCATCGTCATTTCAAGTCGATGGCTTTCAGCTTCATCTTTCTTTTCTGGCCTCTCTGCTCTCTGTCACTCTCAATGCCAACACCCGGTAATTCACGCAAAATCCTCATTTAAATGGCGGCATCTGCACCAATTTTGCATGTGCCATTTTGTTGACTGCGTGCAACACACTCACATACTGCGTGTGCAATTTGTTGTTTGCTCATGCAATTTAGTTAACTCGGAATCGTTCAAGATCAGGCCCAAGGTGTGGTCAAACATTTTGACCACACTTTGACTACAAAGTGGTCAGCTTCTTCCTCATTTAACCTGAGGAAAAAGTTAGGAAGAAAAGAGTCTTAGTCGTCTGGGTGCTCTGGTACCAGTCCCTGGTTTGCACAAAAACCCAAGTGTTGGCATAAGTGGACTCTGACAGAAGAAAAGAAACCTTAGAGGCACAACACTCCACCGGTTAATATTCACAAATAGGTTGGGTCATGGCTGTGCTTGTGCGTGCACATGTTTGAGAGTGTGTCTTTATGATCTTGAGTAGGAATATGGGTGCGTGCCTTTCGTGCGTGCGTGCGTGCGTGCGTGCGTGCGTGCGTGCGTGCGTGCGTGCGTGTCCCAAGCTTGAGGCAACCAGGCCAACGGCTACAATTACAATGACGGATGTGAAAGAACTGGGTCGGCTTCGCAAGAGATCTGCCCCTGGGACGACAAGACCAGCTAGAGCCCTGAATCAATACAGAACACATACACACATCCAAGGTTGTGTGTGACTAAATTTTGCATAGAAACTAAAGGACAAATAAGAATAACACAAATAGGAAGGAAACCAATGCACCCAAAGTACAAATGAACAAATAAAGGATGACATATTACTGTTCATTGCTGTTTATTGTTTCCTTCTGCAAACCAGGAAAAAAAACTACCAACATTCAAACTCAAGGTAAATGTTTTCCTCACTGCCTACATGTCTGATTGTCTGTCTGTCTCTCAGTGACATTAACAATACCCGTGCACACACTCATGTGGTCCCACTCTAACCTCAAGCCCACTCTGAGAGGGAGCATCATTCAGAATCTATTAACACTTAACTGAGTGACAAGCAGAGAGTGTTTCTGGTATTCATGCAAAGTGTGTCCTTACTTATTTTTCTTACATAAAGGTTTGTTTTTCTTACCTCTGGCAGAAAGCTTCTTGGTGTTGATGATTTTAGCAGCATACTCCTGTCCAGATGAGATCTTCACGCACCTCCTGACCACAGAGAATGCTCCCCTTTAATCAAACACAAACAAAATAAAATACGTCAGCGATGTGTCTTTGATGAAAAAAAGAACCAAAACTGCCCACTTGAAAAGTGGTCATGCCAATCTGACTCTCTAGGCTGAATTAAGTTTCTGTTACTGATTTTTCCATAAGCGTTTGATGGCAGAATCAAACAGTTACAGGTCAAAAAGAATGTCAAAGGAGTTCAAAGAAGAATTTGTTGCAAGCAGCCCAAGAAGAGAGATAGTTGTGAGTTTGGTGACCAAAAAGAAACTATGCCAGTTAGCTTTGCTTTGAACCTTTGAACAGAGGGAAAATGTAACAATTGGGGTCTAAAAGTCACATTTTGACCAGCAAAAAAATGAAAACTTGGAAAAAAAAAAAAAAAACTTAAACAACATAAAAATATACAGCTAGAGAAAACAGCTGGTGAATGAAACTAGTGTGGTATGGATGCATCTCAGCATTGCATGAGTGAAAAGCCTTACAGGTCACCAGTAGGTCTCAAACTAAAAAGAATAGATTTTCTTTCTGCTTGGGTGTGAACGCATCACACCCAAGCAGAAATACTGCACAAATAGCAACACCTTTCAGTGTTTTTCACTGAGGTTGGAAAATTAAAAATCATATTTTTACAGCATAGCGAGGTGTTTCATGATTATATCAGAAAATGTACAGAAGGCCTAAAAAGCTACTAGTTTTCTGTGGAGACATGCCTGCCATGTCTGCTGTTCATTCAGGCTGCTACTTTTAAACTATTCTGGAGTTAGACTTTCTATATAATAGAAGAGCTGAATGCATTACAAAACAAGTTGCTTTGTTTTATCCTTTTGAGCCTTCAAAGTTTGTCATAAAACGTTCTGGATTTGGAAACATTGGCAGAGTTAAGCTAAGGATCTATATTTTTTTAGGGAACATAAAAGGGACTAATGCTAACAGCACTAATGACTCATTTAAATGTGTACAAAAGAAAGCTTATAATGACAGATCCTTCGTAATTTTCTCTTAGTTTAAAAGAGTAGTGAAAACCTTTTTTACACTGCCTAAATAAATAATTTATCACTACTTATGGCAGAAAAGCCATTAAAATATTTTGAAAGCAGTTACGTAAAAAAGAATTGGCTAAAAGTGTTATCAGCACGGCAAAGTCTTGCACAACTGGAGGTTGGAAACGCTCATCAGTACATTTTACTGACTTAAATATCGCACCAGACAAGAGAAACGATTATATGATGAAGCAGCTAGTCATCGATTTTCAAAGTTAGAAGGAAACATCCTTTATAAGGGCAACAGCTACAGACGGGCTGAAGTAATAAACCTTAGCCTGTATGATGTTTGTTACCTGAGGTTACCTGAGGTTTGTTTACTTCATTATTTTCCCATTACACTGTTGAAATCAGTAAACAGAAATGTTGTCATACTGTTGCTTAACTTGTCTGCAATGATAATAAAGCAACTGCAATAATTACTAACAGATATTAATCTACATAAAGTTGGATCTACAGCTGACAGTTGGCATTTTGGGGATTGCCTTTGACATTAGTCAGCACAGTAACAGGTGGAGTGATATGTTTGTCTATCAAGTGCAGAGGTGAGTACTGCATTTCACCTCACAAATTTACTTACCCTACAAACCTTCTGTCCACTTTTTTAAAATAAATCTCTGTATTGTTTCAGTCCTTTTTTTGTTTTGGTGTCAAGGTCATTAATGAAGATCAAAAAACTAGGTCAGGTATATTTGAGGAATAGAAGGAGCACAGAGCTGCATCTGATGCAGCCTTGGAAAGGTTCACCATCTTAAGACTGCTTGGCTCTGCAGTCATGGACACACCTGTAGCATCCAATATTCCTCATGACTTGAAATCAATCTTGACCTATGATTTATTCATTTTCTGGGATCTGATGACTGAGTTTATTACAGCCATTATTTTATTTGGTGAAGGGTGTGTAACAAACTAAATCAATAATTGTTTGTGCAATGACTTGTTAATAAATGGTGATTTTAACTATTGTTTTATCTAACATAAATGAACATTTTGCCACAAAACAACCTCTTTTTTAGTACTTATTAAAGAAAAAAATCATAGCATAACCAGCTGCATGAGATTTCAAGTGAACAGATTGTTATAGGTGGATCGATAAATGGTCTGTGCTTGTACAGCACTTTATCAAGTTCAAAGGAGCCCAAATTGCTTCACCCTACATTCATTCACTGTGGCAAGTCTGACGGATCTTCTGATCAGCATCAGCAGGCAAGACAGATGATGAGTCTAACTCAAGAGGCAGACAGAGAGGGACTTGAACCAGCAGCCCATTGATTGTGGAGCTGAACACCTACCACTGTCGCCACCATATGAAGCAGAAACTCTACAAATATATTGGCAACTCAGCAAATTGAAAATCTACTAATCCACACCATGCAATACTGATGAAATCTAACATTTTGTGGGATAAAAAAGTATAGAATTTATTTTATTGACTTTTATTGAATTGGACTCAGTGTTGGCAAATACCTCATATTCTCTTACTAGTATTCTCAACCAACTCTTGATCTGGACATCCTGAGTGCATAACTATCATATTATTATAAGACTTGAAATTATCAATTTCCTCCGAAGTTTTAGTATATTTTCAGCAGTACATCAATTTTATTTAGACAATAATGGCTCTTTGGATTGTAAATGTTGCTGAACCTTTTTACAAGGGGAAAAATTGTTGCAACATTAAAGAAATTAGGATGATGAGCTGCAGACAGTTTTGAGAGATCAGTTCCTCAAACAGGGAAAGAGAGACTGCATAATTTTGTGTCCCTCTATTTTGGCTGGGAGTCAACTAGCTGCAGACACATAGGACTCAAGGCTGCAGGTCAGAAAGCACATGACAACAATACATATAGGCCCTTTCAAGGAGTAAGCAAGACCTTTAAAAGCGTGTACAACACATACCTGCTGTGCACAAAAGAAGCAGACAAAATTTTGTGACTACTAGCCTAATAATGTGCTGGGTCCCATTTTCTCCTAAAACAGCCTGAAGTAGAATCCTGAAGGAGTGTTGTGGTAAATGGTACCAAGATCTTCTTTAAGTCAGGGGAGATGTGAAGTGTGGCCTTCCAAAATCCAGACTTGTTTGTCCCACACATCCCATAGAGCTGGAGAATTTGAAGGCCACATGAAAACCTAAAAGTTGTTGCACTCCTTAGACCAATCCTGAACCATTTTTGCTTCTTGGCTAGAGTGTTATGCTGGTGATAAAGGTGATACTCATGATGGTCATGGCTCCCTGAAAGGATGACTTGCTTTTCCAGTACTCTTTTGGTAGGTCAAGTCAAAGTTGAATCTAAGGGCAGGACCCAAGGATTTCCAGCCAAGTTATCGACTTCCGTTCCACTGGTCCGGTCTCTTCTCCATGCCCCCTGATAACATTTGATAGAGACTGACCTCTGGAGTCCTAGAACACCTTACAAGAGATTTAGTTTTGAAGACATCTGAACCAAGTCATCTAGTTTTCACACTCTGGTGCTTGCCAAACTCATTCATATCCTCACGTAGGCCTTTTTTTCCTTCTAACAACGTTGAGTACAAAGTGTCCGCTTGCTACTTAGTATATTGTGCTAACTATCTGGTGTAATTGGCGGGTAATCACTGCTATGCACCTCACCTTTTAAAAGTCAGTGTATGCTGATCAGTGTATGCTGGTATGTGCGGATGGTGGCCTGCAGCTCTGTCAGAGGACAGGTGAGTGTTCCCCTGCCGGGCTCTGATAATTGACCACGGAGATGCTTAGCTAGGGAGTGTGTCATCCTCAACTACATGAGAGCTGTCGCATTCAGTGTGTGTATTTCTGTCACGCAGGAGGGGTGATGGAGGTAGAGAAGGAGGAGTGGGTTACCATATCTCCTTTCACACACACACGCCCACACACACGCCGATGCACTTGTCATCCTGGTTAAGCTTTTTAGCAAAGGAGTCCCGCAAATATCCAACTGCAGCATCAGCGGCTGTCCAAGAGGGAGGAAAATGACGCCACCCTGCCGAACGACATGAGCACAGAGCGCAAGCAGGGCTTCGGATGCTGGGATTAAAGCAAATAGAAAGCAATTACACTGGCCTGCGTGACGCAAGCGCGCACACATGAGAGCGCATTTAGCCTCTGCATCATAGGTTAGGCTATTGGATGAACTGTCAGCGGCGCGCACACGCACGCTCACGCTCAGCACACAGACTCTCCAGCATCGAAATCCGCGCGTCGCTAAAGCAGAGCGGCCTATTGCGTAACAAGCTGACATCTCGCTGAGGGAGAGAATGACAGATGATAAAAACAAAGGAACATGCGTTCTTACTTCCCCAGCTCCTCGAACAGCTGATATTCGTCGGTGAATCGCGTGCAGATCGTTAAGGCCATCCTGAAGCAGGTGCCACGGAGGAGTACAGAGGGGGTGTAGGTGTACAGAGAGGCGGACAAGGTGCACTCACAGGCTCCACAGAGTCGTCAATACCGCTCGGTTTTGTACTGAACGGGCAAACCAAACAGAGGGATTCATGCACAGCGAAAGCGCATCAGCAGGATCTATGTCTACTGGAATCTGCGGCAAGAACGCTGCTGCCAGCGCGCGCGCGCTTCAGAGGTTCTATTCCCCCGGTGTTTGGTTATTTTCTTCACATCCAGCGGCTGGTCACAGCTCGTGGACGCAGCATTTTGTGTGCATTTCGGTGTCTTCCGAGCGTGTTCGTCCTGCTGCTGAGTGTTGTCTTTATGCACGCATCAGACGCCGCACTACAGCACCTACCCCCAATTGCGCGCTCGGCCCCGCCCCTTTGCCTGCATCCTCTCTCAGGCCAATGGCAACGAGCAATCTGACAAAAATAAAACACGAGGAATATAGAGGGAGTCAATTTATTTACAGCTAAATAAAATGACTCAAATCAGAAATAATCAAAGCTACAAATCAGAAATAATAAAAAGCATTTATTGCTGCTTTTAAATATCTAAAAATTCAGAAAACCTTTTGCCAGATTATTGCAACTAATAAGAGAAATTATGGAATATAAATGTGCAAAGGAATAGTCAGGATTCATTTCTGAGTGTTTGCTTGTTAATTTTGGATGATTGGCTAAGCAAATTACCATATAGCAATTGCTAACAGACAACATATTATGAGCTTTTCTACAAAATGTATAATTTATGCACAGAACAATAAAAGGCTAAAGACTACAATTCATAGTGTCTAATTTCTAATGCTGTTTATTTGAATTTTGGAGGCCACTTTTAAACCAGATTACAGAATCTTTGCTAGAAAGTTAAATGTCAGCTGGTTTTATAAACTGAATTATCCCGAAATTGAGCCTTTCCATATAACTTGAATTGAAATTAGTGTCAATGCAATTAAATAGAACTAAGGCCTTTCTGTCCATTCTAACTGCATGTAATTATATGCAAAATGGATTTGCTGCTTTTTTGACCCAAGCCTGGCTGTATGTTTATTATCATCCTATACGGGATGGTGGTCTTCTGCCACTCTTTGCTCTTTTGTAGTTTAAAACAAGTTTTCTTCCACAATTGCTCTTTATTTAGCTCCATCCATCTCATCAACACTGATGCTTCCACACCCCTGCTGTAGAAAAGCATTCTCACAGATTCTCTTCAGGATGGATTTCACCAGTTGAGTTCATCTTGTTTAATTTTACACAATGAGGCAAAAAAAAAAAACGATTACCGAGGTTACATTTATACAGTATGTAACTATCCAGTTTCAACTATGTGAGATTGATTAATAACCTAACAGTATATTTTACATAGCACTAAGTTCAGTACAGTGTTTTGCATGAAGTATCTCTGCTTCACCACACCTAACTTAAATCGTTGATTTATATTTAATTGTTGCATCATTTAATCAGCTGTGTTCATTTTCTTTTCAGACAATAACTTAGCAGCTCTGAAAGACCTTGGGAAAATCTATTTTGGTTAATGGCACTATTCCTAATATTTATAGTATAGCAGCAAAACCTGGTGAAATGTGCACTTTAAACTAAATGTTTAATTCAATAGTTATATGATCTGTTCATCTTTTTGGGTGGCTAAACTCACAAAATTTTATATAGATGTCGCCTGACGCTAGTTATATTTGCACAAGCAAGATATTCAACCCCTGTTGTGATCACAACTACTGGTCTGTTTATGTTTGCATCTACAAGTTAATATAGTAGAAGAAATTTAAAAAAGCAACCGAACTGCATAACTAAAATAGTGAACCTCTCAGTATGGATTTTGTGCCATTGAACCAAAAAAATAAGGCACAAAGCTAAAATCTGAAACCTTGAAATCACAAAAAACATTTAGGCAGCTGTGGGCTTAGAGAATGTCTATATTAGTACTACTACAGTGAGCGGTAATAGTACTTCATATTCCATATGAATATCTCTCTGAAGGGAATCCTTGAAAAAATTGCCTGAAGGAGTAATATGTTTTATAAATACTCCAAATGCTTCTGTTATAAGCAGGTTGTTTTTGATCAGACAAAACTGAGCACAACATCATACAGATGTCACAAGTTAGTTTGCCCATCTTTGGAGAAATACATCACATTACTACTTTATATCAGCTAAATTTTTTAACTGATAAAAAGACTTCACTATAAAAGAAAATTAATCTTTCTTTATCAACACAATTATACCTCAATAGCTTAAAAATTAGCAAAAAGAATGTAGATTTCATAAAATAAAACACAAAAACAATACATTTTGAACAACTCCTATTGCTGGACCAGGAAACAAAATCACAAATAAGTTTAAAATTTATATTACTATATAATGTTATTTAATCTCCAACCATGGAAGTATTTTGTTATCTCAGAGATTTTGTGTCATAATTGGTGTTTGGCGATGGACCAAATGCAGAGGACTGGAGGCAGAAAACAACCTGAAGAAGTAAACATGACTAAAACCACTAAGAACAACTGAGCTAAAGTGAAACTGAAACAAGCCTAATCTAATAAAAATAAGAAATTACACAGAATAATGATGAAACTAAAATAACTAAGAAAGGACTGAACTGAAGTTCAAAACATAGCTGATTAAATAAAAGAGGAACTAAGAAACACAGAAACAAATAAAACCCAACTAAACAGCCCAATATTATGATCTTTTGATTAGATTTGTCATTTATGGTGTTCTTTATTCTTTTTTTCTTTTTTTTAAATACCTCTAGCATTATTATTACAGTTTTTTTTCCTGTATACCCATTCTAGCCATTTTTCCCACAGTCGCTCTAGCAACCAATATAACAGGTGGACATTCTCATGAAGGTTTTTCTTGTATATATATAATTGAATACACTCTATGAATTAATCCTGTAAATTTACAGCAAAATACTGGCAGCTACAGACGCCAGTATTTGACTGTAAATGCACAGTAGCTCTACCGCAATTAATTCTGACAGTAGATTACAGTTAAAGCAAGCACAGTATAGATACTGTGAAAGAACGGTAAAATATTGGCGTCTGTAGCTGCCAGTATTTTACGTTTTTTTCAAAATTACAGGAAAACTGTAGGTTGGATTAATGTACAGAAGTTGTTGAGGAATTCATGGTACTTTGCACTGAAGGTGAAGTGTACTTTGAAAGTTCATCAAAAGCTACCATGGATGATCTTGTGTGCGATGGATGGTCAGGGATGGTCTTGTGATCACTGATGGTGAAGTGTCTTTAGTGCTGCTCTTGTTTTCACCAACATGCAGGATGGAGGGCTGTCCTGGTTCCACACCAATGAGGAAGGCTTCAACACTGGCTCCCATCTCTGACAAAGTGCTAAGACGACGAATAAAAGCAATTATTAAATGTATGTAGCACAGCTACATTCAAACAGCAAACTAAGCCAATGAGAAAGTGCTTCTACACAAGAAATAGGACCATTAGAATAACCACATACCTGCACATATCTGACAACACGGTCCACAGTTTGACATGAGCTGTTTTGGATTCTTCTTGTGGCCTTTGGACGTAGGAAGAAGCACATGAACCAAGGAAAAACAGGAAAAATAGCAGAAACATTATCATAATAAATAAATATTTTAAAAAGAAGTGTGAGCAAAACTAACCAGACCCACCTGTATGTGTCACCATCATGTCATTTATTGTATGTATAGAGACAAAAACATTTTGGCTTAGCTTTCATCGCATAGATCAAGCCACCGGTCCAGCACAGCCACTCTCCCCATTATGCCGTCTAGAGCCGAAAACTTCAAGAAAACGACTCGGCAGGTAAATAATGTTAGCTCAAATGGCCTTTCTGACCGTTTTAATGTCGAGCACTTGCTTGGCTAGCTTTAGCTGCTAACAACAATACTAAACCAAGTGTGCTCAGGTCCAGTGCTCGAGAGCTGCCGTCCTGCAACTTTTAGACGCATCTTTACTCCATCAGACCAGGATCAGCTCTGAACAGACCTGCTAACAAGCCATTCATTTGATTCAGGTGTGTTGGAGCAGGGAAGCATCTGGAAGTAGCAGGGTGGATGGCAGCTCTGGAGGCCTGGACTTGAGCAAACAGTCGTATACACCCTGACATCCAAACAAATAAACTTACGTTAAGCATAAGTCGATACTCTTTCGCAAACAGAAAATTAATGTATTCATAAAAAATAATCAAAAACATGATCATCTTAACATGGAACTTACCTTGTTATGATAAGCCCCAGATAAGACGCCATACTGCTGTCCCCGCTCCTCGGGCAAACACGTGACGTCACAGATACGTTGCAGTTGTGGGAGCAACTCCGTCTGGTGTTGATTTCAAAATCAACACCAGACAGAGTTGGTAAAATTTCAGTCTCTGGAATAACACCTACTCTTTAGGGAAACTAGCACTCCTGTCTTTGAATTAGACTAAACAAGTGTTGAATTAACACTATATTTTTAACATACAACACCAACGCTTAGAAATCTAACACTTTTGATTTTGCTCTGTAGATTTTGATTCATTCCCTAAAAGATTTACTATAGAAAGTACATTTTTTCTTTCCGTTTAAAATTGACTTTAAATGCTGATTCTCTAAGATGCAAATACAAGTAAAATGTCTTGCCTAGGAAAAATACTGTATTGTACAATTATTTCGCGGTAGTTTACTGCCAGTCGTCAGTCTTGATTGTGACAACAGAAGAAGATGTCAAATTTAACAATATTCTACCTATAATAACAGTATGTTACTGCTAGAATTCTGCTGTAAATATACAGAGATTTCTAAGAGTGTAGATGAACAATGTGCCTCAGGGATCTGGGAGTTGTACCCAAGGATGAACTTGACTTGTGGAGGTCCACAGTTCTCTTCCTTATATCATGCCTGGTGGATTTCTCTTGATTTTTTCTTGCTGTCAGACACGGATGCGGTCTGTTTGATGTGCCTCTAACACATTCACAGCTGGGCCTTCATTTAATTAAAATTAGTTGTAGATGAACTTATAAGAAAAGCCATATAAATTTCAGAATTTCAGTGAAAATTATATATTTAGGCAATTTCATCCATTTAGCAAATTAGTTTGGTAAATCTAACTGTTCGAAAACAGGAGAAGTTTAGTCTGGATTAATTTCAAATGTTGAGAATAAGGCAGCTCTGCATCTTTTTGTACAGTGTTTGTAAATATCTGGTTTCAATTGTCCACCATGGATGAATATGTGGGAAGCCACATAGTTACTGTGACGTACAGTTCATGAACTTTGATTTTGATCTACTTCTCCAAATATGGGAATCTTGGTGGAGTATGCAGTTGGAGATTTTAAATGAAAATTTGTTGGCTTGTTTTAGAAAACCAAAAAAAGGGTCAGCAGTGGGTCTTTTGACAGGATAATGACCCAAAAGTTATAGCCAACTCAAAAAAAAACAAATAGTTTGTCAGCCAGAACAACTGAAATAAATATGTTTATGCTCGTTCTTGGTGGTCAGTTGAAGTGAAAAGAGCATTAGGACTCTGGAGAATCCTAATGCTCAGTTTCTGTACTCCAACTTTGAAACACAAAATGAGAAAACTAAGTGCTGGCAAAATGGGGTTGTACAGTGAATATTAACAGATGGCCCACCAATATGTAGTACACACGATTTTGCATAAAATAAATACATGCACTACTAGAAGCTGAATTTTTTTTTCAAACTTTTCATAATTTACATTATGTGTATTTACTTATCCTCACACGGGATAGCTATGATATCTTGGATATTTTCAACATGTAGGAAAATACAAAGAGAAATAACTTCTATTCTTACTAAAAGTTAGAATTTGTTTTCGACGCAAGTTTCTGACGAGCCCACGACTAAGACAAAATGCGCTGACTCATGCATACTGCAGGTGGCACACTTGTCCGCTATTTGCCACACAGCTTCAGACTGAAGGATATTCGAAAGAAAAACATGTAAAGTATTTCCATTTAAGATTTTTATTTAAAATTAGAAATAACATTTACATTTGATAAATACATAGATAAATAAATAGAAATAAAAACAATAGTGCAATTTTCCAAACTGTTTCTGTATGTATATAGTATGAAGCATACAAAGAGGGGGTCGGAAGTTAATAAACAGTTTGATGCAAACAATTTGAGGACAAAGATGCTGTAGTTTTCAGCATCAGGTGAATCAAAGTTTAGTGACCCATCTTCAGACCAGGCTGAGCCTTTTGATTCTTTGAAGTCGCTGCCTTTATTCTTTTCACCTCATCGTTTCTTGCTGCACAGAAGAAGAATCAGAAAAAAAAATTATAAATATTCTATGGTTTGAACTCTAGGCTTTAAAATTGTACATCTGTATATCATATTTCGGAAAGGTTCAAGCTAAATCTTACTTTGACATGATCTTCAGAATTACTTTCTTCACCCATGGAGCCTCAGGGTCAAGGCAAACTTCTTGGCCATTCTTTTTTAGAGTGGCACTGCAACACAAAGTGAAAACAATGAGCTTTGATATACCATTGCAATTACAATCATCATCAACATCATCAGAATGAGGCAGGAAATTGGTTCTTACATGATCTCAGTCTCCTCGCAGTGAGAGTTGGCAGGAATCAGTTCCACTTTCTCTATGTGGCGTCCTATGGGTCTGCTCTCAGTCTGGATGCAGCGGCAGTGCAGCTCCACTCCTAAGCTTCTCAGGCTCATTCCTGTGTGGAGATTACAAATGCATATGGTCACAAAGTCCAGATAAATCCCAGCCCACATAAGCAAAACTGCCAAAGGAGTTATAGTTTTATAAACTAAAAAAACTCAGGCTTACCTTCGCTGATGGCAAGGACGGTCAAGAAGATTAAGACAGAGAGGGTAATAATGTTGTTTTTCTTCATTTTGGCTTCAAAATTCACTTATGAGAAGAGATAAGAACTTTCTAATAAATATTTTTTGACAACAAAAAGATTTCTTCTATTCTGCAACAGACTTCTTTCTCTCGGTTCCTCTTTTCTTCTGCTCTTCCAGGTTTTGCTGCTTTCTCCAGCTGCTGTTTGAATCTGGCGGAGAGAAGTCCCTGCTTTTATCCTCAATCGTGGAAGTGACTCACTTCCCCATGTCAGTGTGTTGTGCAAGACAGGAATCACGGAGTGGGAATTTACGCTGCTTCGCTTCGCTGTCCCTCATTCAGACGGGTCATAAAGAAAAACACAGACTGTAGTAACTGAGTAATGCATGACTGCTTTTTTTCATATGTTTATTGTTTTAAACTTTAAGCATGTTGTACCTGTGCACTGACAAATTGTGTGTATTAGAGTACAATTTATAATTGTTTGGTAGATGGTAGGTAATAAAAATAATTATTCTGATAGCATGTGGATTAATGGAGGTGAATGATAACTATCTGAATATCTGCTGGCGTATCTATTACTCCCACTACCATATCACATAAATCTTCAGACTGTATAAACACATGTCTTCTGCTAAGCACCTGCAGTAACAGGTATACCAAAAAGAATATGGAGAGGGAAATCATGTTGGTCGTTATAAACCGTTGACATTTTTGTGTCCTTACAAGCATGATTTTGCAAGAAGATTAACAGACTTATCATCAATGAATTCATCAAACTTTGAATTCCTTGTGCTTGACACTTCTAAAACAACACCAGGTTGTGAGCCAGAACTTTTCATGTGAATAAAGCCTGAGATTAATCCAACGTGCTCCGACACATTTGTCCCGGCGTCACTGCATCTACTCACTAAACAGTCTTGGGTAACTTGGGGTCAAGGGATCATGTCTTCTGGTTCTGACACAATAATTTATCATTTATTACTGTACTCTGAGTTACTTCTAAGGTATAATATGCTTATGTTTGTGACTTCAGTGCCTTTCCACTATATTCCATCCAAAGCTTTTTCTTATTTTGTTACATTGCAACCACAATCCTCGGTCCACTTAATGGTGCCATAAACCTACACAAACTAAGGGAAAACTGAGATGTGCTTTTTAAAAATACATATTAAAATTCTTGGCGCATATCTATTCAGCGGTCTTTAATCTAATGTCCCATAATAAATTTCAATGTGACCACTTGCTTTGAAACAACAAGTTGTGGAGAAGTTCAAAGTGTGGTTTATTCTTATAAATCAATATACAACACAGAGTCTTGTTTGATCAATCCAAAAATGAAAATGGCATGATCCCTAATTTGTCTACACTTAAACCAAATTAAGAATCTGCGACAAAACATTAACATTGCTTTTTAAAGACCCTTTCCAAACTTTCTGAACTTGAGCTATCTTACGAAGAAAAACCTCAGTCTCAAAAAAGACTTATAGGTGTAATTACAATAAAGGGTTGTCTTCTACATCGTATTGTGTAAGGGACTGACTGCCACTCTTTTCAGATTTTATTAGTAAAAAATAAAAACCACAATCGTCCTACTTTGAGTTGTATTGGTCCGTTGTATAAAATACAGATAGTCTAAAAGTTATACTTGTAGTGTGATAAACTGTGAAAAAGGCAACTGAGTGTGAATATGCATTTGCATGTGTGTGTTGTTTACATTTTAATTTCTTGTAAATAGGAATTAAATATATCTGAAACAGAAAGGAAAATTATTTTTCATCCTACATCTCCTTCTTTGGTCAGCTTTGACTTTATTACACGGAAGTGAAAAATGGATATGGTTAAAAGTGAAACATGTGATGGTCACTGGAAAGTTATTTGATTGTCAACATTACAGCTGACATTACATCATGTTCATCAGATGAGTTAAAAGCGGCATGTGACCTACACGAGGCAGAATGAAGCACATGTATATTTTCTCTACGTCCTTTAAAATCAGCTCAATTTTTTGGTGAATTTTCCAATATGAGGTTATTATTAAAATGTATGTGTAAAATTTGCCAGGTTGACAGCAAGTTTCTTTAGCACAAATCATTCTTTTAAATTATATTAAAAATATTTGTTATTGCAACATCATTCAAGATTTACACACACACACACACACACCCCCACACGCACACACCCACTCACACATACTAAATGGGGGAAATAGATGTGACATCCACATGCGGTCACACAGGAAGTGAGAAAAAATTTATCTTCAAGCGCTGTTTGCAAAAATGGGATAATCCTAAATTACTCCTCTACAAAAGCCATTAATAGGTCAATGTCTTATTATATTGCTAATGGAAGTGATAAAAAGGCTCTGGAAGAAATACCTTAAAAATATATGCAAAAATAACACTTTTTTTTACTCTGCATTCAGTACCATGAAATTGACAAGTTTTTCATATTTTCATAGTTAGACCTTCTGGGAGACAACAATGATGCTTCATTCCTCTTGAAACAAATATGTAAATAAGGCTTCATATTTTGATGACTTTATTGCCAAGTCTCTTTGAATCATGAACTCTGACCTTAACTGAGGAAAGTGGGGGCTTTTGTGGCTTCCTGGAGGAGTTGACGATGCATTTGTGGAGTAATTCTGGTAGAGGTTTCATCTCTGGGAAGAGGACATGGCCGCCACTGCTGTACACTGGTTGTAATTGTGAATAATATTGTGGTTCACGGCAGTCACTATTCTCTAGAAATTTTATTGTGAGTCAGTGGATTTTTCTCATCTGTTCTTGTATGACAAGTAAGTGATTTCTTAATTTTTCTAGTATAGAAGGAATCAAATGTGGTTGTGGTAAGTGGGATTCAATACAGTTTTCCAAAAACAGGTTTAAGCAAAGTTATTTTAACAAGGGGTGAATTATTTAATTGAACAACTAAATCTGTAGGGTAGAGATGTGTGCAGGAAGTATTTATGTTAAAACCAAACTTTGTAAAAAAGCCTAGAAACTTTTCATTATTAGAAAAGAGGGTGGGGCGGAAACATCAGTGTCTTCCAAAATAATAGCTATTACAAACTAGGTTACAACAAAACAGATACAACGTTCACCATATTTTGAAACTCCATACTTTTCTCCATAGCAGGCTTTGCCAATATTTCCATCAGTGCAATTAGTTTATTTAACTAAATCAAGATGGCCCTCTATGAAAATCTTTCCCAGGCCTCTTCTAGATAAAAACATTTTTATCTGTCACAGGATCCCAGAGCACTATGCTCTGCAGATTTGCGTTCAGTTTAAACTTAGTCAAGGAGCTTCTTTGTGTGCTTGTTTAGCAAGATCTATAGATAATCAGAAGATTATAGTAAAGAGTATTCATGTTGTATTCTTTATTCTTCTTCTGCTTGACATAGACTACGCACATCTAAAATGTGTATTTACTCCTACTGCAGGTAAAGCCTTGAGATCTATTTATTTATTTATGTTGTAAAATTTATACATGCAGAAAAAATCTGACTGGTGCCAGACATTTTTGTAATCGGACTAACATAGAAAGACAACAAATGCTGCAAAGCCTTCCTTGACATAGCAAAAAATAGTATTAGTTATAGCAAAAATATCAATGCCCCTTGAATTTTTACACATTTTGACAATGATTTATCACAAATTATAATTTATCTTATAAAGGCTTAATTAGATAGGCTAGCTCATTGTAATGCTAAACTGGTAAATAGGAAAAATATGCATAGTTAGAATATTGTGAAAAGTACAGCATGTTTGGTAAACTGAACTTCAACTCTTAATTAGATAAGACAGCAGAGAAGCAGTAAGAACAGGTCAGCACAGTGTCCTGCTCTGAAGGGACACAGAGTCAAGCTGCAGACACGTCTTCTCCCTCCTCCAACAGCAAAACATTCCTTTCTCTCACAGATGTGGATGTACCATCAATTCCTCTAGTCTGCAGTGTGCTAATACTAGCTTTTCCAAAAAGGATTTACTTACCCTCACATCTTCTACAAAACATAGGTCACTAAAGGAACAGACGTCCAAGATAAAGAGTGCACATAATCTTACATTCATCATCCTGTTTTCCTATTATTCTTCTCCTTTGCGTCCTTTTTCTGGTCATACAAAGGTGTGGACACTTTTCCATAAGCATGTAATGTAAATCATAAAATTCCATTATCAATCAATCAATGAATCAAGTATGTTTGCATAGCACATTTCAGCAACAAAACAGTTCTAAGTACTTTACTTCATAAAAACACAAATAAAAAGTCATAAAAACATCATACAGTCTCCAACTGAGAAACCAGTAACAATCAATATGTTGATCAATGTTCCAGTGGTTATAGGTCGAAAGCAACTCTAAACAGGTGGGGGTTTAGTCTTGACTTAAAGGAATTTAATGGTTCAGCAGTTTTGAAGTTTTCTGGAAGTTTGTTACAGATTTGTGGTGCATAGAAGCTGAATGCTGCCTTTCTGTGTTTGGTTCTGGTTCTGGAGATGCAAAACAGGCCAGAACCAGAAGACCTGAGAGGTCTGGAAGGTTGAAACAACCACAGCAGATCAATGATTTATAAACTAAAACCATAATTTTATGGTCAATTAGTCCTTCAAATTCTCATATCAGGTCTGAATTTGCATTAAAAAACCTTTACGTTCATTCACCTGAATAAAATTTGGTGCAACCAGTTCAGCCAAGTCAGAAGTGCACAACTTAATCACATTGAATCCCACTGTTCTGTATTGGCCTTGGTGTTTTCTTATAGAATATTTATTTAAAAATATTCTCTAAAAGCAAAATGCATCATGAAGACCAGGGCACAGCAGGTAGGTCAGGGATGGGTAGAAGTTAGAAGCATCTGATAGATCAAGAAAACAAGATCTGCACCTTTGAACATGTCACATAGAAATGCTCAATCCAACATCCCACTGGGGCAAAATATAAAATTATGTCATTCTTTTCAGTTTTCATGTGAAAAAAATGTTACAAATGTTACAAACCATGTATTATTGTTCTTCCACTCAACACTATTGCACTACTTTGGTTTGGTCTATCACTTTAAATACCAGTACAACACAAAGAAGTTTGTATTAACTTGATAAAATGTCAAAAGGTTTGCAAGGCAATGCGTGAGTATAGTGGATATACCTTGTACACTTATATGTCTCTATCTTCTTAGACAAACTGGTTTTTTACGCCTGTTACCGTTGCCTTGTCACATAAATCTGCAAATGAATGCAAAGCCTAATATAAAATGTGCACAAACAAGAGCTGGGAAAATCAGGAATGAATCATCAGCTTATCGTCACGTCTTTTTTTCTCTCTCTTTGTTTCTGTATGTGTGCAATGTTGTAAGCATGTTTTGTCCTTCACGTGCCAGTTCATTGCAGAATGTTTACAATAGCTTAAATTCAGCTGGAGCACGGGAGTGACTGGGGTTAATATAAATCCTTTAGACATGAGGAAGTGATACTCGACTGAAAGCATAAAGACAAGAGCGTGTGGGAATTCCTGGAAATCTTGAGGAGTTTATGAAATAACCCATGGCAGGCAAAGATCAAAGGAGGAGATAAGACATAGAGTTTACTGACTATGCACATGGACAAATCTTAGATTCAGGCCAAATTTCTGTGGGTGGGGGTCTGGGCAGCATGCATACCATGTGCTCGAATGTTAACTGTCATGTCTGGACATGCATGCTGTGTCTTTGTGACATAGCACTAAGATAAGAAGAGATAATATATGCAGGAGCCAGAATTTAGATAGATGTCTGCACAACAATAGCTTGGGTTCACATGTAGTTTAACAAAAACATTTGCATGACCATAAATATATCTGGAGTCTCCTGAATCCTAACATTGGTAGGATGTTGCAATACAGCTGCAGGGGAACAGTTGTTTCATAGCTGATCTGCTCCAGATAGTTTACCACTAAGTACTCATACATGCAACAGCAATGACTTGGTTTAAACTGGAAAACTATTTATTTGTGAAATCATACATTTAAAAGTGCTCCTGCTGTGCTAAGATTTGCTTCCAAAATCTCAAAACCAAACACAGGCTGACCACCACACAGCTTGAGCTCATTTCCAAGGAATCAAACAAATTCCAGAAGACTCTTGCAGAAAAAAAGAAAAACTCTCCTCTTAAAGGAGCGGAGGAGGCACTTGTAAAAAGTGATCAAGTGTCTGCGAAGGAGTCTTGCAACACAGTCTACTGCTGGAAAGGGAACAGGCAAGCTTTTCATTTTACAGTCCTTGCATTTATGGGAGCCACATTAAAGATTAGATTTTAAACTTTTCAATACACACTCAAGGCAGATATGTCTCTGAGCACTATTGTTGTGGCCACCCTGGTTTTCCTGACCATACATGAAGGTGAGTACATCTGTCAAATACATGTTCGTATCCATGTCAGCGTTTTTCCTGTGTAAAGATATTGACATGCTGACATTAACTTCTAAAACCTCAGGTAGTGTGGGAGATCAAGTGGTGAATCTGCGCTGTCGCTGCATTACCAAGGAAAGAAAGCCCATTGGCCGTCACATAGTGGCATTGGAGGTGCATCCTGTGAACTCTCACTGTGCAGAAACTCAAATCATGTGAGTCATTCAGCAAAAGTTGTTCTGCACACTTGCTGAAGCAATTGGCAGTATTTTTATAGGTCTTTTTGAAAGTAAAAGTCCTCTCAAGGTACTTTAGTTTTTGATGTCTTTGATTTGTCTTTGATTCCACAGAGCAACTCTTAAGATGGAAAAGCGAAAGGTTTGCCTGGATCCAAATGCTCCATGGGTCAAAAAGGTGCTAAAGAAAAGTTGTGCAAGGTAAGTGAGCTCTCACTGAACAGAAACATTAGTCCTCTGACGTATTTATACCACTGGCAAAAAGTCAGGTTTTTGATTTTTAAAAAGTAGACCATGACAAATCAATTCAAATAAATCTTCCATCTTGAATGTGATATTTATTGCATAGTTTAATTGGAAAACAATTTCAGTAACTCAATTCGGTAAGTTAAATACACCAACCTTAATTAAATATTTGGATCATAATTTTATACATATAGTAATTATGATGATTTTCCATTTTACAGACAATGAAAATAAGACATTTTAGATTAGAAAAATATATAATATCCAATAAATGAAAACATTTTCAAAACAGGAATGCAGGATTGATAAAAAAAAAGTTTAATGCCTGATGAAATGTTGTTCTCATCAAAAGGTATTTTTAATCTGCCAAACAAGCCTAATCAAAACACAAATTGTAATTCATTGACTGTAAGTTTGGGGAACCTATACAGAGTCGGCTAACACTAGCCAGTTAAAATGATTCCTGCCAAAGGAGACTGAGAAAATGTATTTATTTTGAACTGACTTAATAGTATTTAGGATGCACAATTTTGTAACCACAACATTACAGCTTTTATTTTTAGAGATTTTTCTACATAAAGATCTCCTAGTTTTCACTTGAACTGTACAGAATGCATGTTAAATAAAAGGGGACAAATATTTGAAATGATTTATCATTTCAAATTTTTTTTTTTTACATCACAGAAACATGGACTTTAATAGGAATGTGTAAAGTTTTGAGATACACAGTTTAAGAACAGAGTTGTTGTTTTAAGGCAATCATTAAACGGGACTGAGTGAAGGATAGGCATTTGAACCTGCTGTATGAGAAACAAGATACAACAGAATTGTTATATGACACCTTAGTCTTAACTGCATGGCAGCGCCAGTTTTTATGAGTTACCTATTCATGCTTAGTCACAGATTTGAGAAGCATATGATGACAGAGAAAATGTAGTTTGTAACTTTAACATTTCCGGTAAGTTGCAATCACTGCCAGATGAATAGGGCTTGAGCCACATTCCTGCATAATTATCATTACAAATGATTTGTAATAATATGTATGTCACATGGATATATTTTGAGGTAACAATACTTATAAGATATAATAATTTCTTTCCATACAGGAGAAAAGTCCAAGAACAAACCTCCAAAGCATAGATTTTCATCATGGAAGCTTTGAACGTAAACAAGAACAAAGTTTGCTGTTTGAAGGGAGAAATATTCTGCAAGAACTGACAGGCAAAAGAATGGATACCGGGAAAAGAAAATCTTTTCCAAGAAACTATTGCATGTTATTAACAGCGTCTTGTAACTTTAGAAAGCTATTTTTTCTAAATAATTAAATTCATAACTCTAATGTGAGTCATGCATAAAGACATTTCGAACTTGTTCATGTGTAAAGTTCTTTTCCTCTTCATAGTTTTTTTCTTCTGAACTTAGTTTCTATTTTTCATACGCTGTGTATATGTTGAATTTTTCCCATCACATGTATTGAACGAAAATTGTGAATAAACAGATTTTACCCTAATATCAAGCTATATTTTTATTGAAACATCTTGGAAATGTTTTTAGAAATATATATATATCCATCCATCCATCCATTTTCTGTTCACCCTTGTCCCTTAATGGGGTCGGGAGGGTTGCTGGTGCCCATCTCCAGCTACGTTCCAGGTGAGAGGCGGGGTACACCCTGGACAGGTCACCAGTCTGTCGCAGGGCAACACAGAGA
>CAEGAE010005685.1:0-10772 GCA_903067095.1 Girardinus metallicus | reverse complement strand
AATAGTATAGGATGAACATTTTATACATTTTGTGTAATTTTAAGGTGTTTGGAACTTCATCCTATCGCAGCAGGCCGAACATGCTACAGCCCATCGAACCACGGCTTTGATATGACTGGATGACATTAAGGCCCGATTGATGCACATCCGCTGACCTGAAAACAGGTTTTGTTATTTGGTTTCAATGTACAGTATATAATTATCCTGTATAATAATTGTACAAAAATAAAGGTAACTACTTCACGGATTTCGTTCATCGCGGGTTGTTTTCAGAACGCAACACCCGCGAAAAACGAGGGTTCACTGTACTGAAGACTAGACGGACATCTTCTGCTCGGAGGAAACCACTGCGCATGTGCAGAGCGCCGCGTGCGAGTGACAGGTGGGAGTAACAAGTCACGTTATTGCTTGGATTTTAATCGGTGCGTTTTGCATCCAGTGAAAACAAACATGTTAACAAATAAACTGGACAGTTTGCTGTAAGTTTAGTGATATTTCCACATTTGTAGTCTTGAAATAAAATCCTGAGTCCTCAGAGACCGAGACCAAGACCGGTCTCCAGACCAAGACCGGTCTCCAGACCAAGACCGGTCGCCAGACCAAGACCGGTCTCCAGACCAAGACCGGTCGCCAGACCAAGACCGGTCTCGATTACTACAACACTGTTAATAAAACGAAATGTAAAATTTTGCAGCACAAACGTCTGACACCAGTTTCGTTAGAATTGAAGAAGGTGGGGGTGACAACTTCACTGAGGTTGTCAAAGTCCAGGTTTATTGCCAGAAGGCAGAAGTAAGTGGGTAAGTTTTCTTTTTTTAAAGTGCTTTTCATAGACATACAATTACAAAGCACTGTACAATAAGAATCAACCGAAAACTATACAAAGAATAAAACAAACTTAAGAAACGTATTAAAATCATGACATAAAAGCGCGGGAAAATAAAAATGTGTTTAGTTGCTTTTTCCAAACCTCCACAGTCAGAAAAAAGAGGAAGTGAAAGGGCAAACTGTTCCTGGGAGGCCTGGCGCCCTTTGGCCTTCAGCCTCGTCTTTGGAACAACCAGGAGATTCAGAGTTTATGAACAAAAGCCAGAAGCAGCAGAGTAGACAAAGAGTGGACAAAGATGACCAGGAGCCTGGCCATTTAAGGCTCTGTATGTCAGCACAAGAACTCTAAAGTCAGTTCTAAAATCTACTGTTAGTCAGTGTAGAGAATATAGAACGTTGGTGATTTGACTGGATGTTGTGGATTTTGGTGAGAAGTCTGGCTGCTGGGTTCTGTACTGAGAGCAAACATGAAAATGAGAAATCATCCAGGCAGGTAAAAAGGGCATTGCAGTAGTAGACGCAAGGACACGACGACATGGTCAACTCTGAAGACCACATGGTGTGTTCACACCCAGCGCGTTTTGAGCGTCGGGTTACATTCAAAGTCTGTGTGTAGGCGCGTGGAGGGCCGTTGCGTCACGTTTTGACCGTCCAGCGTGGCATGACTTGAACTCTTTGGAGCGTTTTGAGCTTTTGACACGTCCAAACCGCCTCCACATGGACTTTGAATGCAAACCAGACGCGCGAAACTCAAGAAATGTCAAAGGGTCTGCATTCCGTAACACGTTTGGTGTGAACACACCACTATTGGAGAAATGTTTCTTAAATGAAAGAAACAGTTACTGTTTTGGTCTTACTACTGGTAACCCCATCATGGACCAGCACCGGAGCCTTACTGAGGCTAGAAATGAGACTAAATGACAGAATGTCAGAGTTACGGAATAAGACGTGAATTACAGCAGCTGCATAAGAAATATTGTTAAAGTCATCAGCTACCATTAGAGAGCTGCTGCCAGGCGAAACCCAAACAGAACGGTGCAGCTTCCTCTTCAGGCTCATCATCGTACTTGTTTTCTGTACACTGTTGTTAAATGAAGACGTCTGTTAATACTGAATGTATAACCTAACACGCATACGGGAGAACATGCTGATCCAAACCCGAACCCTGAGGAACCCTGAGGAACCCTGAGGAACCCCAGCTGAAGCTGAGACCAAAGTTTCATCATGTAAAGTTTGAACTCGGTGAAAGTTCAGATGGACCAGAGAAATTAATGAACATGCAGGAAAAGCAGAACCTGGTTCAGAAAGCAAAGAGAAATAAATGATAAAAACACAAACCTGGTGGGAAGACTGGACCTCCTGGACCAGGAGGACATCCTGATGCAGGACTTCCTGCTGCGCCTCCTCCTCCACCTCCTCCTCCTCCTTCTCCCCCACTCCCTCCTTCTCCTCCTCCTCCTTCTACTTCTACTCCACCTGGAGTTGGAGGAGGTGGAGGAGTTGAAGGAGGAGGACTTCCTCCACCCCTTCCTCCATCTCCTTCTCCACCTCCTTCCCTTCCTCCTCCACCTCTTTCTGGAGACGGAGTAGAAGGAGAAGGACCTCCTTCTACTTCTACTCCACCTGGAGTTGGAGGAGGTGGAGGAGTTGAAGGAGGAGGACTTCCTCCACCCCTTCCTCCATCTCCTTCTCCACCTCCTTCCCTTCCTCCTCCACCTCTTTCTGGAGACGGAGAAGTTGGAATTGAATGAGGTGGAGGAGTTGGACCTTCACCCCTTTCTCCACCTCCATAGCTTCCTTCTCCTCCACCTCTTTCTGGAGACGGAGTAGAAGGAGAAGGACCTCCTTCTCCTCCTCCACCTGGAGTTGGAGAAGGAGGAGGAGTTGAAGGAGGAGGACCTCCTCCACCCCTTCCTCCTTCCCTTCCTCCTCCACCTCTTTCTGGAGGAGGAGAAGGTGGAGTTGGAGGAGGTGGAGTAGTTGGAGAAGGAGGAGAACCTTCTCCACCTCCTCCTTCACCTCCTCCTACTTTTCCTCCTCCTTCTCTGCCGCCTCCAGCTCTTTCTGAAGGAGTTGGAGAGGGAGGAGGACCTCCTCCATCTCTTTCTTCTCCACCTCCGCCTTTTTCTGGAGGAGGAGAAGGTGGAGTTGAAGGAGGTGGAGGAGAAGGAGGAGGACCTTCACCCCTTTCTCTATCTCCTCCACCTCCATATCTTCCTTCTCCTCCACCTCTTTCTGGAGATGGAGTAGAAGGAGAAGGACCTCCACCTCTTTCTCCACCTCCTCCTCCTTCTATATCTCTTTCTTCTCCTTCTCCTCCACCTCTTTCTGGAGGAGGAGAAGGTGGAGTTGGAGGAGGTGGAGAAGGAATACGACCTCCTCCTCCTTCTCCACCCCCTTGTCCTCTTTTTTCTCCACCTTCTTCTCCTCCTCCTCCTCGTTCTCCTCCATCACCACCTCCTCCTTCTCCACCTGCTTCTCCTTCTTTTCCTCCACCTCCTTCTCCAGTTCCTGCTCTTTCTGAAGGTGGAGAAGGAGGAGGACCTTCTCCACCTCTGTATTCTCCTTCTCCTCCATCTCCACCTCCTCCACCTCTTTCTGGAGGAGGAGTAGTAGGAGGAGCACCTTCTCCACCTCCTCCGTATCCTTCTTCTCCTCCACCTTTTTCTGGAGATGGAGTAGAAGGAGAAGCACCTCCTCCACCTCCTCCTGTCTGTGGATGAATAAAAACTTTTGACTGACATTGTTTCCGATGGACGCAGCAGGTTTTGGGTTTTTGCTTACATCACTTCCTGTGGTTTCTCCCATCAGCCCCCAGATCAACAGAGTGAGGAGAAGAGCTGAAGGCATCTTTACGAACAGAACATCTTTATTTACTCTTTAGAAAACACATTTCAGACGCAGCACTGGCGTTTCAAAATATTACAATGTATTTACTTTTGAATGAACTGTTTGTTTTAAGGTGTTATTTCATTTAATCCTTTATTTCGCAGTCAGATCTCATGTAATCAGAACCAGCAGGCAGGAAGTCGGGTCTTACCTCGTTCTGATGAGGAAGCAGCTCCAGAATCAATGCAAACACTTTGGCCTCATCATGAGCACCAGCCTGCGTGGCTTTTGGCCTGAGGATGTGTCTCGCTCTCCGGTGAAAACCCAGAAGGAATCAGAAGCGGCGTCTGAATAAAGATGGGAGGAGGTTGGGCGGCAGCCCCTCCCACTCCGTGACCTGGATGTTCTGATTCTCGCCGAGACTCAGATAAAGTTATCGGAACTACAAGAGAACATCAGAAGGACATCCTGAATGTTGTTTCATGTCTTTTAGGAGGACTTAAAATATTTGGTTATATTTAAAAAGGAAACACTGAAGCAGGAGGAGGAGCAGCAGCATCTATTTCTGCTGCTGGCATCCATCATAAATGTGTTCAGCAGGTTTAAATCGGTTTGACCTGATGAACATCAGCTTGTTCATTTGAACGTGTTTTATTCACCATGTTTTTCAGATGCTTTTCAGTTGCAATTCTTGTATTACGATGTTGTTCTGATAGTTATGTCATTTTGGTGAAGTGTTTTTGTGACATGGTGGCTCAGATGCTGCAGAGGAGTAAAAATCTCCCCGTAAACAGATTTGTTAACGCAGATTGTCCTGCAGAAGTGTTACAGCGAGGCTGGAAAATCTCACGCCGTCAGAACCACGTTTCGTGTTCAGGACGTTCATCTTTAATTCACGCGTCCCGACTGCGAGCTGCACCTTTCCTCCAGTCAGAACAGACAGAATGTTTTGCTCTCTTGGTCACTGATGTGTTTTATTAGCAGGAATCGTTGTTTTCTCAGAAACGATAAAAAAAAACTGATTGTAGAAAATCTTCCTTCATAAAAATCTAGAAAATTCAGGATATTTCTCAGCTGAATGTTTATTTATTTAGCCTCAATCATTGAATTACAATCCGATTATGGAGTATAAGTGAAACCACCCATCCATGATTCGTTTCACAATGACACACAGAGCAGAGCGATCAGAACAGCTTCTGTTTTAGACAACAGACAACCGAGATCTGCTGCTAGAGATCACACACAACCTGTTTCACCTTCAGGTTTTGGTCAACAGGAATAAGATAAAACACGTTTTATCAATGAATCGTGTTTTTGCTCCAGTTGTTTTCGTCTTGAAACGGCAGAAAGTCGCCGTTTTCATCTCATCTCCCCCTGAAGCTTCGTGTTGGCGCAGAGGGAAACGGGCGGGAGGCAGGAACACGCCGAGATTATCCGCCTGTTCCAAGGTCAACACGGAGACGAAACAACGCAAATCACACAGCGCGAAGGTCATGAGGTCATTTATAGCCAGCAGACAAACTAACAGATTGTTGGATTGTCAGTGATTCACACACAGAAACTTCAACACAAAGATCCCAGATAAAAGCTTCAAAAAACGGAAACTCAGAAAACATTTTTGCACCACAAATCTGGAACAAACTTCTAGAAAACTGCAAACATTATCAGGAATGAAAAAAATGTAATGGGAAAAACAATAACTAACCGATATCATGCTTATACATCTAACTAAAACATATTACAGCTATAGATATGCTGTCCTTTGGGTTTATGAATCTTTCAATCTATGTGAAATTGATTTTTCCCCCACACAATTAGTTTATGTCAGCTGTCTGCAAATTACAGCACACCGTTCTCCTGGCGACTGCGCTATGCTATTCTATGCTATGCTGCACCATGCTATGCTATTCTATGCTATGCTGCACCATGCTATGCTATTCTATGCTATGCTATACCACGCTAGGCTACACTATTATATGCTATGCTATGCTACACCACACTAGGCTACACTATGCTATGCTATGCTACACCACGCTAGGCTACACTATGCTATGCTATGCTACACCACGCTAGGCTACACTATTCTATGCTATGCTACACCACGCTAGGCTGCACTATGCTATGCTATGCTACACCATGCTATGCTACACCATGCTAGGCTACACTATGCTATGCTACACCACGCTATGCTACACCATGCTATGCTACACCATGCTAGGCTACACTATGCTATGCTACACCACGCTATGCTACACCATGCTAGGCTATGCTATGCTAGGATGCGCGAGTCGGAACATGGGAGGACCCTCCAGAGTCAGCAGGTTGTTGAATAACAGTGAAATAATTTTTTTCAAACGGTTTCTTCTGTTGGGTTTTCATTGCCCTCCTGATGTCAACATAATCATATTATGTTTAATTTTGTATTCTGAAGATAAATAAATAATACTTTATTATAATACTGCATCCCTGTCCTTCTAACCGTTCTTCTTAATCTCTCCCTTTCGTCAATTCAAATGTTTTGCATTTTCTTTCTCTCCAGATCCTTCACATTTATCATTTTCCCTCCTTATTAAACATAAAATGTCATTTAGATAGGTATGATCTAATCTTACTGTTTCTCAGTCATGTTTTGAACTCTTATGTCTGGTTATCTGTTGCCCAGTTTGTGTTTTCTCCCTCGCCCCTGTCCAGGTTCCTCTCTCTCTCCTCACACCTGTAACCTGTTTCTAATCAGCCTCTCCAGTACATGACCATCTGTTTCTCAGTCACCTCTTTCTGGTTCCTCCTCTTGTTTTCTCCGTTAAATCCTGTTACTTCTCTGTTTTTGATTTGTGGATTTCTGTGTTCTCTGATTTTTGTTGTTTTCCATTAAAATGTTCCTCATCTACTCGATGCCTCTGCCCCTTTGCTTTTTGATCATCACTCTGTGACATTGTGACTCTTCTGCTTGAGTGTTTAAAGTTGTTTTGCTGCTGATTTCTGATGTTCTGGACATAAATTGATTTAATGTTTTGTCTCCAGTTTTCAGCTCGTCTTCCTCGGTTTCTTCACTGGCCTCTTGACTGTTGAAGCTGTAAGTAAATGAATCCGTTCTTAAAGCTTAATCTGACCAGTTTGTTATAAAACAAAATGTTTTTCTACATCAAATATGTGCAGAACTTGAATCATTGTTCCATTTATCACAGAGAAAATGAGTAATGAAAATAGTTTGACTGTAGAGGGAAAAGGAAATGCTGCATTTCTGGTTTCATTTTCTTTGGTTTTGTGTTTGCAGACGTATCGTCAAGCGTTTGAGGCAGGCTGCTGGTTTTCATTGTTTCATATAAAAGTTTGGTGTTAAATTGAAAAATGGAGTAACGTAAACTAAATCTATAAAACCTAACTTCTACATCTTGATGAAATGACTATGATTGAAAGTATTAAAGAATATATGGCAGATAATCAGAAGTGACTCCAGATGTGTGGAGGAATTGTGTGTTAAACGAATTTTCCTGCTCAGTCAGGTGCTTCCTGTAAACTCTGTTCCGGCCGCCGCCGCAGGTTCTGGCCGCGGTTCCGGCCGCCGCCGCAGGTTCCGGCTGTCCTGTTCCATGTCCACCTGGTTGGACGCAGTTCGGCTCTCGCTGCTTCACTTTCCACTGCGACGCCAAGACCTGGACTGAGGCAGAGGTACAGATCAAACCGGGCCGTTGTGTTTATGCATAAAAACAATATCAAACTGAAAGTCCAGGAAATTCGCAGCAGCACCATGGAAAAGCACAGTCTGCCACCAACTTTACATTTATGAACCAAATGTATGAAATTCAGCATAAAAAGGAAATGAGGACGTCACAATAAATGTCCGATCTAAGTTTATGATGGAGACTTCAGGAGAGTTTAACACTGAAACTTTAATAAAACCAAGACAAAGATGTCGGTAATGTTTACCCTTTAACTCATAGTTTCAATTGGGTTTAGTTTTTTTCTCCACTGCAGCATTTTACAAATGACCGCCATTTGTCACAATGGTGTTTTTTTTTAATCGTGTTTTTGTTTGTCTTGACATTCAGTTCAATGAGCTCATTATTGTTTCTGAGGCATTGTCATATTGGTTTAGTTTTTTTAGTTTTCTGAGATTGGAAGGATCTGTCTCATTTTTTGACCTGTCTCAAAAAATGTCCTGGTTTTGTTTGATACTTTAAAGCAAGTTGAGAAATGAACACCTGATCTTTCGTGGGTCCCCACAAAGATGCATAAACGCAGCAGTCACTACGCCCTTACCGTTGAGGGAAAATGTTGCTTCAGTTTTCTACAGAACGTCAACGTTTGCACAATGGATTCAGTCTAAAAACCATTTCCAGTAAAGTTACTGGGATGAAACGGTCATCTAATTGTGCTCTGAATAAATGTTATGAGGGATTTTGCAATTTAATTGATCTCCAAGAATGTGATTGAAACATACAAAATTCATAAAGTACTTTATTAGCTTCGTCTCGTCTGTCATCATTGCTTCTATGCAAAACATCTGAAACTGTAAAAGAGCAGAAAGTTTTTTTTTAACTCTGAAAACGGTGATCAACATTGTCATGTTTAATGATGCCACTTGGAAAAGTTTTTTTTAAAGATCAACTGCCTTGTTTCTGAAATGTGCTATATGAATAAAGTTGATTGTCCTATTTTCCCATTATTTAAAATCTATATTCTACTTGAGATTTTTTTTTTTTTTTCTCCACCAGTTTTCGGAACACTAAACATAATCCCTTTTCTCTCTGTAGGAATTCTGCATTTCCCCCAGTGGAAATCTGGCCACAGTTCTGCAGAAAACGACTTTCTGAGTGAATGTTAAACAAGTGACTGGTGGAAATCACATCGCCTGGATTGGAGCCTCTGATGCCGTCACAGTAAGTTTTACCAACAAAACATCAACATGTTGCTTCAGCTGTGACCTGGAGTTTAACTGTACATGTTGACCTTTCCATCATGGCGGCTGGTTTTTGTGGTTTTGCAGGAGGAAACGTGGCTGTGGAGTGACGGCTCAAAGCTGGACTTTGAGCAGGGAGCTCTGCGTCGTGATGAGCTCCTCAGGTTGTTGCATGCTTTCCAGAACATCCGTCATATCTTTACACTTTGTTTTTTTATTTTTTATTTTTCCACACAGGAAACTACTGGGATGATCTGCGTTGCACCACAACAACTTTTCTGTGTGAAGGACGGATGAAACGAATCCCTTCTGAGCTGCACGAAGCTTTTCTTTAGTTTTTCCTCATATCTGTTATCATATTTAATTAATTACATTGTATGTTAAATACAGATTTTTCTTTTACATGTTCATGATTCATTAAAGGGTTTGAAAACTTCACCTGAACCTGATTCAGACTTTTTTTTTTTCCTACAAGCAGCAACACAAGAGACCATCTATCAATAATTCCACATGATCTGGTGTTTTAATCAAGCAGGACGTTTCTCTCTCCTCAGACGGCGCCTGGTTTTCAGTTGGTTATTCTTGGATTTATCACATTCCTGACGGTGGAAATGTAAGTTTGACTCAAGCTTTGTAGCATCGTTATACTCAACAAACTCAGGAATATTTGAAATGACTGAAATCAGGTAAAGATGCAACAATCTTTTCATCTCTGCTCAGTTATGAATGGATTTCGTTCCATAGTGATTGATTTCTGGTTGGTTTTTCATGTTTAACATATTGAACTAAGCAACAAAAGCTAAAATTACATTTAATTATTCTTTTGCTCTCAAACATTTTGTAATAAAAACTGAAAATTTAATAGTTCAGCTATAAAATTTTCTCTTAGTTTTGTCTCCTTTTCGTCTTTTTGCATTTTAAAGTTTGTCTGGTCTGGTTACATTCCAGTAGCAGGAAATGTGAAGACTTCCATGTTCCTGATCTGCAGATGTTTGTCAGACAAATGTTACAAAAGAATTTCCACATGACAAAATAATATGTCCGCTTAAATTTATCCAATAATTAACCATTATCTGTTGTCTTGTGATTCATAATGGCATTTCTCCTGATTCTACTTGTAAAGCTACATGCTGGAGTCGACTTAACTGCCCCTGAACAAATTCTTAATGCTGTAGCTTCAATAACATCTAATTTTTTTAAACTAGATTTAGCCGCTGAACCATATAACACTCCCATAATCTATTCTTGACCAAATTAACCCTCCTGTTATTTTGCAGGTCAAATTGACCTGTTTAAAAGACTTTTTAAAAATAGTTGGAAGTATTTTTTCTGATATCAAATATCCAGCTAGAAGCTGGTTATCTACTGTGCAGCAGTTGTTGTTGTTCAGTTGGTTCCATGGTTATCAGCCGTTGTGATGATGTAGAGAACTCTCTGTTTGGATCAGATGTTCTTGAACGTCTCTTGTTTTCTCCATCAGGACAGTGCCAATGTGCAACAGCATACTGGGTGCAACGTACTGTTGAAAAGTACATCAGCACTTTATTGATGTTCTCAGTCAGATAAACTCTCTTGCATTACTTCCTTCAAGGAACAGGCTGCTTTTAAATTTTAAGAGGATTTAATGCAGAAATGTGTGAAATTGAAATGAGACAAAACACAGAAAAATACTCCACATACAAATCCTACTATGGTCAGTGAATATTAGAGCTTATAAGGTTCATTTAAACTTAGAATTCCCTTTAGATAAAGTTAGATAAGGCTGAAATATGTTCATGTTCAGACATGTAGCTGCACAAGATAAATGTGAATTTGAATCTTGCCAAACATTGCAGAATGACTAAGGCTGACATGTCCCACTATTGGGATCAGTTTAGTTGGGATTGTCAAAGGATTGAGAAAGATACAGACATTTGTGTTAAGTACAAACTTGTGAAAAAACCCAGAGTGATACATATGAAGATATGGTCAAACATGGAGTGTATGAAATGTTGAGAACAATCCAAAGAAGCATTCCAAAAATCTGAGCTCATTTATATTCTTCATCTTTGTAAATAAGCCCCATAAAGTCAGTCAACCATGATCATATTAAATAACGCCATAATACTTATGGCGTGAAAGTATATGCAAAGTTTTTAAAAAATAAATTTGCCAGTTTTTGTGTGTAAACAGTAAAACGTCCTAAAGGTGTCATTTCTGGTTGGCGGCCATCTTG
>CAEGAE010005682.1:0-14861 GCA_903067095.1 Girardinus metallicus | reverse complement strand
CATTTTTTTATTTTCACAACCTGCTCGCCCATTGGTGTTCATGCATGTGGGTTAATCAATTAAAATCCATCATGACAAAAACTTTGTGATCTTATAAAAGATATCAAAAGATTTATAGATCATTTCACATCTGAAAGAGGAGATTATTCCTGCCAATTATGTTGAAAATTTTGTGTCATAAAGATGTTTGTCATTGAACAATTTACTGACTAACAATTATTTAATAAAAGTTTTAAGCATCTACATCTTAACCACACTTAAACAATGTAACCTTGTTCTGTAGTGCTACACAAAAGTACCAATGAAGAGCAATATTTATTTTTTTCACAGACTTAGACAAAAGTAAAAATGTTAGTAGTTGTTGCACAATAGAGAACAGAGATACATAATTACATTGTACTTATTGTCACTCTTCTGTTTAAATAAAAGCAGTTAGGTCTGGCTACACATTTTGTTTGAAATATTTGTGCACATACTGTGATAGTGGAGAACCGTGGTTCAAGTTTTCTTAAAGTTAAATGGAATATGGGAGCAGAACAACCATTTGTGACTAATAAACGACTAACAAAGTGATTCCTTGAAGTGTTTTTGTTTGTACATTTAACCCACCTTCAAAAGAAATACATTCAAAGAAATCTCTGTGATCCATATTTCACGAAGATGTTTCAAGGTTGGGAAGGTGAACAAACTTTTAAATTGAAAGCTTTGATTTTTGTTACATCTTTTTTCTTCACCACAACACACAAGAGCAGCACAATCTCTCCATCTCCCACTCCATCCTATGTCCACAAGTGAACAGGACACTAAGACTCTTGAACTCCTCCACCTGAGGCAGAGAGTGGCTTCTCACCCAGAGGACAAATTTCACCTTTTTGCAGTTGACAGCCATGGCCTCAGGCAAGTGTTAGCTTACATCTCTCACACCGGTTTCTGCAACATTCTTCTCATTTCAAAGCAGCAGTTTAGCTGTTATAATTTCTACATTCTTCACACTTCTCTATTCATGCAACCTGCTATTCCTGTGAACAAAGTGTTTGTGTAATTCCTTTAGAAGATGTGACAAATGGCGTGTGAATCCCCTCGCTTTAGCATGGAAGAACAAAGAGTCTGAGGTGGAAACACTGAGTTAAGATCGTAGCTGTCGTCGTAGCTGCCGTTATTCCTCTGAGGAGTTTTATGTATTGTCCAGCAGTAAACATGAGCAAACTCCATCTGTTTTGACCTTGCTTAATAGTGTTACCCCTCTGAGATCTGAGGCTGAACCTTAAAACATATTTTCCTTTGTCCACTTGGCAGGAAGGGAGTTCAAAGCTGAGGTCACTTCCTGTATATCCACTTTTTGCCGCCTCTCAGGCTTCTTGGCATCTAAAAATAGCCGAGAAAGATCCTCTACCCTATCACGCACACATAAATACATTTGTTCCTCTATGGGAGGTGCTTTCAGGGGCAGGCTGCAGACCGGCGGAGGTGTTTTGTTAAATTTAGACTGTTTGCTCTTCTGCTGTGGAGACCCTGATTGCATTTCGACACAATCAATACTGGCATATTGGATCTGAGTGAGAGGGCAATAAGAGCCAATAAAGCTTTGAGGGGGCGCTCAGGCGTATTTTCTGTCAGGCAGGCGGGGAAAAAACAGCATGTTAGGCCTACAGGCCATGTTAGAGGATGAAACAAGCAGGAAGGCTGGATGAAATGCAGCAGAAGTATAAACAAACCTAAACGCAAGACAAACCGACATGCACCGAGACAAGAATGTGCAGACAATGTCACATGAGTACATTTGTACACACACACACCACAAACACTTCCTATCGTGGCTTAAATCTCCCTCCCTTCATTTCCGCTCTACTCATGACACTCAGTTAATCGTCTAATGACGTAGATTCCAGACCGAGAATGCAAAGTTTAGATCTCAAAATTAAAAACCCACATCGCCCCAGGGTGTGTTGTTATGTTGATGCAGAGGGACTGACGATAAGCGTTATTAAGAAATCCCAGTTATGACTGGAATCTCAGACATCTCGAAGGATTTCAGAAAACAAATGCTCAACACATCCAAAAGTGTCTCTGAATCTTATTTGTTGTTTTGCACCTGCGCTCCCGCTTTGTATTCCTCCATCCTTCTGACCCTTTATCTTATTTCCAATAAAAACTGGCACGCAGCTGCGAAACCCGCGCTGCTTTCAGAACCTAACAGTCCGAATCAAATCATGGCAAAGATATTTCTCTGCGTGAGCAAAATTACATTTGGTTCACAAACACAGCACATTTGAAAACATGACAAAATGAGCTTATCTTAAACATACTGCTGAGCAGAAGGGAAAGAGGAAGGAGCCGGGCAGAAAATCTGTGTTTCCTGTTGCTCAGAACTTTGTCAGCAGTTGCAGCTGTTGAGCCTGCTGAGATCCGGCCCTGTCACACGCCTAAAACGCTGCTGTTACATCTGTGTCAGTAAACAACCAGTCTGCGCCTTTTTGCTGGAGAAATCTGAAATAAAATCCAAGTCATTTAGAGTCCAGCTGAGTGTAGATTGAACCAAGAGATGATACTAACCTAAATTTGCACCATTGCCTTGGTATTCCGTATTAATGCAGATTTACGCATTGCCGCTTGTGAAGCACAGAGCTTCACAATTAATGTTTGTTCTATTTCCATGTCAGATTTCACCCCAAGTCTAAGTCAATTTATAAGTCTGCATGAACTCTAAACAAAACACAGAATTGCTGTGGAAGATTAATTCAAATCTTTATCCTTTTGCTTAATTTAACACATATTCAAACTTTTTTTATTATTATTTCGTTTTAACTGCTTTAAGTGATTTTGAAAATAATAAAAATATCTTTACAGAAGACCAATTCAGAGGGACCAATAAACCAACAGTAATGTTTTTGGATAGTGGAAGGAAGCCGGAGTACCCAGAGAGAAACCATGCACGCAAAGGGAGAACCTGGAAACTCCATGCAGAAAGACCCAAAGCCAAGATTCAAACCCAGAAAATTATTAATTACCTTGGAGTCCAAGCAGTTCTTTTCAATATTGATATTTCATTCAATGATGTTGATAAAGAGAAATTTGCAGCCCTAGTTTTTTATAAAAATCACCATCCAATAATTGATTCGAAGCAGCTGAAAGATTAATTTGTTTATACAGAAAGAAAAAGTTTATTTTTGCTCTTGTTTATGTGCTGTAGCACAGCTGGCTACTGCAGGAACGCTGAACATCTGCAGTTAAAAACTCCATTGAATCTTCTTCACTTATTGCTTTGGATAAAGTTTTCTTTTCTTGGCTATATACTGTCTGACCTACAATAACAACACAGAGAATGAGTCAGAATGAACCAACCAAAGATAAAGGAGGCTAAGGACAGAAATTATAATATTTAATTTTTAATGTTGTGGGTCAGAAAAGCTCAAATGAATTTGAATGAATAAACTTCATTTCTCTGAGTGCAGGAAATGGGTAGATATATTTGGACAAAAAGTGGGTCAGTGTCCACATTTTACAAAATGGGGGATACTCTATTCAACAATCACTTACTTCAGAACCAAAGTCAGATTTTCTCCTGAAGTTATTCAGTCCTGGGTTGTTCCATTAACAAAACACTGAACGCTTTGTAACCATCAGGCACATGGTTGGGCAGAAAATTATTTAAAATTCAACCAGTGTTGTAAGAAAAACTTTAAAACGCTTACAGAAAGTCTGGAAGAATTTTAATTTTAAAAAAGTTTTCAAAAACTCAGACTTGTGAGGGAGCAACATATAATCAAATTCAGAGTGGGTAAATACTAAAAAATATTAAGATGTATATTTTATTTTCATAAAAATTATGATAAACATCAAATGCATTACATGAAGTAAAGACTATTGAAAGATCTAACAGAAATGAGCAAGAATTTACTTGTTAAGAAGTGTGGGACAACGTGTAAAACAGGTCAAACCTTTGTTTGCGTCACAAGACAAAAAACGTAAGAGCAAAACCCAAGGTGTATGCAAAGCTTCATAGCCATTGCAAATCGTTAAAATAAATAAAAACAACCCTAATATTGGTTTTAATCCATTGTTTTATCCAACCAAAATCACTGCTTAGTTTATATTCGGCTCAGTTTGCATCTCACCTAAAATTGTGTTTTTATTCCAACTGCAGAGCCAAACCTTGGGCACTGGAGCTATAATGGAAATCTAATGTAAAAACCACATGACCGTGAATTCAGTCTTCAATGTCATTCTCCCCTTCAATAACTGTGATTCAATTCCACCTCTCAAGCTGAGGAGCCGTAGGATAAATCTGGGCTTCCCCACCATCCAGCGACTAATCTCCCCTCGGAAAAGCAACTCTGCCGCTTGTCGTTCCTGCTGACCCTTCCTGCAGCTCAGTCTTACGTTTAAGAGGAATAATAGACGGAGGATTGGGATGGATGGGGGGCTTCTCAGTCACCTGCCACCACTGCTACAGCTCATATTAACAAGGGGACTTGGGGCTCTGGGGGCTTTGCATATAAATGAGGTGTCTCGTTCCTGAGATGATATCAAACGCTGTGTGTGCCTGGATCTGGATCCGTGTCTGAGCGCGTCCTAACCGCCATCCATGTCCACGGCAACGTCTTTATTTTTGCAGTATTCCCCGCGCGTACGGAGCTGCAGACATCCTGCATATTGAGCAAGTTTTCAATGTTTCAATTCCTCCTGGCGTTTTAAACATCTGAAAATCACATTGTGGAAAATAACATGCCAGAGTCGGCAGCGCTTGTATTTAGAGTGAAATGGTCGCTTTCCACACCATCTAACACGGGAACAGCCGAGCGCTTTCTAGACTCAATGTGGGGTCATGATCTCAATATCAAACAAACTCTGTGTTTAGGTTTTTTCCTGTGTTTTTTAAGAGTTGAATGGTTGAATCAGGACGGCCTTGAAACTGAACAGCAGCTCATTGGTGGGCCCACACTGATATTCAGAATGGGTTTATTACACGCAGCTCTTCACCAATTTACCACGTCTGTCATCAGTGTTTCTGCGCTGAAAGGTGCTATTTTTGTACATTTGGCGACTGGTGATTAACCTGCGGGGACACTGTGGTGGTGGCAACAGCAGCAGCCGCGCTATGATCTAATTCTGTGGCAGCAATTACAGCAAACATTATTCATGGTGCAGAAGTGGAGTGAACCCAGCATCATGAGGGTGCACTCTGCAGTCGGTGAGGAAAACGGGAAACAAAACATTTCTTGTGAAATATGTTGAGGCAGAGTTCTGCTGCTTCTCTACATTTAGAGAGATATTTTGCTCTTTATGAGCAGATGTGACATGCCTCGGTAAAACCAAGAACAAGTCACCTAAGCAGAAAAGAAGAAAAAAAATATATCAGCCTTCAACTTCCAAGAAAATAGTGACTTTTGGGGAATTTGCAAAATATACTAGCTGAAGTCATGCAGAAACCATTCCATACTTTAAGTAGCAGCTCTGGATGTTTTAAAAACGTAAACATTGAGTTTGAATTCAACTTGTTGACAGAGTAAATCTGACTGTCAGGCATTTGAGTTTTCTGGGGAGGGAAAACTCACAGATGATTTACATATCGGCTTTATTTGGCTATTTACACACTTTTGGTTTCGGCCAATAAGCTGCACGTTTGAAAGGAATAGATGGCTACTTGACATTGCCACCACAACAACATCCATAACTTTGTAAATGCTATCAGGGAAGAAAAGATAATTGTTCACTTGGGAGACTGTCATGCAGCCACAAACTTTCTCCAGAGTTTATGTACAACATGCAAATGAATCCTAGCAGCAGAAAGACAGTGGCAGTCCTTACTTTGTAGATAACAATAAAGATAAGAAAATAAAATAAGCCAGAACCATTTGCATGATCAGAAGCATTATAATGTACAGGAAACTTTTTAGTTTCTCCTATTACAATGGAGAATGAACATATTGATCAGTCGACATGGTATCCTAAAGCAAAGCAATTTATTGTTTGACACAAAAGTAAGTTTAATTACCCAAAATGTAAAAAATAATCAACTAGGGATCTGTCTTTAGCTAACTATAGTATTCGTGGCCCTCCAGCTCTACAGTAGCTACCACTGCCTGTTTTCTTATTCATAATCTTTGAATGTGCTTAAATATTTTACAGGTTTCCTGTAGAAAAAAGTCAAACACATGAATCAGTACCTTCACTTTGGTACATGGTACAGAGTAATTACAGCCACGAGTTACACATTAACCCTTCAACCTGAAAATCTGCCGAATGCATGAAATATTTCACACTCTGGGACCACATGTACATACATATTTCTTTAATTTAATGTGTTCCACTGGGAAGCCAGCAAACACACACGTTACAAGGAAGGAAATATAGACTGGCAGTGGCTGAAAGGAAACTGATTACTATAAGGTCTGAACCCCCACCACTATTGAGGCTAATAATAAAAAAATGTCCATGAATCACACACACACACTGTTATAATGAGGCACCCAATCTGTGCCCCGCCCTCATGTCAGGTCCCAGAGGATGTCTGGCCCCCCGGACGTTCCTCCGCTCCTTCATCCATCCACCTCGTCCGCCTCACAAAGTAATGGAGACTAATCAACTGTCAGGATGAGCACACAACACACTACATCTCCCTGCTTCCTGTGGCACCCTCCACCCCCACAACAAACCTCCACCCAACCCCCACCGTCCTCCACTTCAGCCATAACTCTTGGGGCCAGAAATAACTGAGCGATGGCTATATATACCAGTCAGGCTCCTCCTCCACCCGCTGCATTTATTTCCTATTAACTTACCTCAGCCTTTGTGACCTCCATTATATGTTTAACCCTAATCTCACTCTAATACCATGCCTAAACCTATATTAACCCAGGCCTTACTCCAGCAGGCTTTCTTTCTCCCGTAATAAAGGATAATCAGAGAGAGACAGGAGGATGGTGTGTTTATCAATCCATCCATCTTCTATACCTGCCTAATCCTATTCATGGACCTTGGGGGCTGAACTCTATCTGAGTAGTCAGCGAGTGAAAAGTGGGGTACAGCATGTACAGGTCGTCAGTCAATCACACAGCTGACATAAAAACAAAAAGCACACTAAAGGTTCCCGTAAACTCAGGCGTTTCGGGCATAATCCGTGACTCCACATTTGCGATTTCATATTCGAGCGCACTGACTCCCTACATTTCTTGTGATAAATCCCTTCATTTCCCACAGTCCGAATGGATGCTAGCAGATAATGGCAGTCAAGCCAATGCTTGCAACTGGTTGTGCAAACTCTCAACCTTATCAGCTTGGTGTCGCTTACAAAACAGATCAATGTGAACGCTGGTTCTAGTCAAGACGTTTACTGTCCAACAATGAGTACGCGGTCGTCGGACAGTCTGTATAAACTCTATAAGTTCAAATGTTGCTACAGCTTTTGAATCTTAGAAATACGTCTTGTTATTAATAGTACCGACGAGTTCTGGGTGTATTTTCAACTTGCAACTTAAAAGATCCAAGAGTTGACTTAATTTCAGCAAGCAGTTTGCAGAAATATGACAGGAGCAGCATTTCTGCATGAAGACTGGCAAAATGGTTAAACACCTTCTGAGTCTTGCATGTTCAAGACCATGCTTCAGCACGACTGGTTCACATAGTGGAGTAATCACTCGGAGAATCAGTGAGTTCTGCTAGTGAGCTAGTAGTGACACATTAAATAAAACCAGGTGCACTGAGCCAGAAACAAGTCTGAAAAATCCAAGACATCAGCCTTTAGGAGTCAAATTAAAGGGTCAAACCCAGCTTTCAACACTTACATTAGGCTACATATGTTTAATGGTCTACCATTTGCTTTAGAGGTCAATTTGTCAGCATATTTTTATACTAAGAACATCAATGTCCCTGTGGCACATTATGACCCTGAAAAACAATAAAATATTAATTTAAATGGAAAATTCTGGAAAAATAAGAATCCATTAAATACAAATTATGTCGTAAACTTTCAATTTTGTTGTTTTCAAACTATTTTCTGCATTTTTATCCTGCCTGGAGTTTCCATTTTGAGTTTTATGTTTGAATGAAACATCTAGGTAATTAGTTAATAGAAGGCATCTAATGTATCTTAACCATATTGTATTGCTTCTATTTGTGCCTTTTCTACTTATTTGCTATGCAAACTTTGCTAAAAGTGTTCTAAGCTTTTAAAAACAGTTTGTATTTGAAGCCATGTTTGTTTGTTCTCTCTTTTTACCTCTTTAGTTTGTCAAAAACTTTAGATAATTTTGACCAAAAACAGTTGTTTTTCTTCTCCTGAAACAATTCAACCTTTCAAATAATTTAATCAGGCTTAATTCACAATGTTGAGCAAATTCTTCGCAATCACTCATGAGCGCTCCTTCCCAAACAATACCAATTCTCCACGTCAGAAACAAATGGCCACCTTCCATCTTACAAACACTTCTGACTGGAGAGAGGAAGAAGCAAAGACGACTCGACAGGCTCCTTTTCTTTGTTACTAGTTGGATACTTTTGTGAAGGGAGGTGTCACACGTTCATGTTCTAAAAGGAAGCCTTCAGAATATCTTCAGCTGCTTTATAAAACTGACCGCTGACCACAATTTTCTCAAGATAAAACTTCTGACCTTGAACAACACACCTTTCAAGCAATTAGGTGATGTCCATTTAGTTCGTTTTCATCCCCTGCCGTAGCAGGATAGACTCTGGTATGCATTATATACGGCCGCCAGCTGGATGTTTGACACAAATTGGTCTGGAAAGTTCTACATCATTAGCACAAATCATGACTGACTAACTGTCAGGAGTGAAATTATAATAGATGCTGCCATACAGGCAACAAGCACTAATTAACACTCTGTCATTATGAGAAAATTGTGATGAAAATTATAGCCAGCGTGCTCTTACTCCATGAGACACAGATCTCTTCTGTCCTTAATGTTTTTTTCTCCTGGGGATGTGGCATTTTCAGAGGTCAAATCAATCACACTGGATGTAGCATTAGTTGAATAAGTCCAAACACTGCATAAAGTGAAGATATTGCCCAGCAAAGTTACCATTCTCACTCTGTTGCCCTATTGTGAAGTAACGTGAATCAGCACAACCGTCAAAAGAGCAGCTACTCACATTTTTACCACCTGCCAGAGTAAAATGACAGTAATGTATCTGCTTTATGAGGCTGTAAGGATAACAGATCGATAACAGTGGAAGCTCTGGAGAGCTCATTTTCTCTCTGTGGACATTAGGGGAAGATATGTGGAAATTATCTGCAGCGAGTCGATAAAAGTAAATTGTAGAGCTTACCGTCTTTGCCAATCAGGAAGTCCAGGTACCGGTATGTATAGGCCACGCCCACCTTGGTCTCCACTTGTGGTCTCTTGAGAGTGGAGTAAATCTTTCCCGGACTGTTCTCGTCTGACGCCGGTTTCATCTTTCGCAGTCCGCAGCCCATGGCTCCACAGTTTTTCAGTCCTATGCAGATGCTGCTGAACACAAGAACAAAAACACAGAAGTTGTTCAACAAAGATCTGCATCAAACATTTATGTTGGGAGTCTTCACAGCTCCATCTCACCCCATCACTAAAATCTTTCTCTGTCGCATATCCACCTTCTTTATGTCTTCTTTTCCTCCCTAATATGTTTTGTACAACATATCTATTGTTCATTGTTCATCCTCTGCATATCTTAGATTAATCTCTCCAACATTATCTCCAAGCAATGTTCATCCTGTAATATGAACATCCTGTCAATTTTGAAGATTTCTAAAAAAAATCTAAAAATGTAATCGTCACCTCTTTTCTTTTTTCAGTGATGTTGCCTCTAAACCATATATACCTTGCAAAAGTATTCGCACTCTGAACATTTCCCCATTTTCTCACATTACAGTTTCAAATTTCAGTGTTTTTCTTTGGGATTTCATGTGGCAGAAAAACATTGCATAGTGTATAATGATGGTATTAATACAAAAGGACATAGTGTGTTTGGAAACATATTTGTAAAATTTGTTAAAGTGTGACATGCGTTTGTATTCAGCCTCTCCAAATCAATAATTTGCACATCTATAAGCTAAGGTTTTTCCCCTGTTGCTCTTTGCAAGTGAATTTGGAATTCCACAGATTATAAATTGGATTTAAGTCCGTACTTTGAGTTACCTATATTGTAGCACATGAATATGCTTTGATTCCATTGTAGCTCAGTATGTTTAGGATCCCTGAACCACCAGAGGGTGAACCTCTGTCAGTCTTTTGCATTTTCTAACAAGTTTTCATCTCAAATTGCCATCCATTTAGTTCAGTCTGCCTTCCAATAAACTTTGACACATTTTCCTGTAACCTGATAAAAAAAAGAGGCTTGCCAACAGCATAGCAGATACTTTGCCACCATGTTTCATCGTGACGTTAGTGCCATTTGCCATAAATGACGGAACACTAAATTATGCTCTCCACCACAAAATCCTGAAGGGGAATCTCCAGCCATCGATGCCTTAAACTTGGGTTTTGCAAGAGGAACAGTAATCAAAAGTAAACCAGCAAATCAACCTCTGAATGACTATGAAGGAAAAAATTGACAGTTTTAAAGTGGGAAAGTCTTTTCTATGTACCTTAAATTAGTCGCTGTGGTTGAATTAAAAACATTCTTGTAAAAGAAAAATGCAAAATACCCTCTGCCACTAAAGCAGATGCTTGACATCAGCGATTACCTTTTCACTGCACTGTGTACTGCAGTGAACAGGCAGGTATGATACAGCTGCAAATTTATTATTGGTGCCCTTTTCAAGATGATCATTCAATAAAATGATGGAGTTAGGTAAAGAGAAAGGCTACTCAACAACCTGAACATTTGAAGGTCAACGAAAACACATTTACACTATATTACAGAATCAGTTCAGTTCTTCTGCTGTCAGTGATTTCTGGTAAAGAACAGAAAAATATGTCTATTGGAATGCAAATAAGAACACAGCACAAGAAAACTAAAACACAGCACCATGTTAGGGGTGGGCAATACGGACTAAAAGCTGATAGGAATAATTTATTACCACTTTTTCAGGTAGTTGATTGCTGTGTCTGAGTGTCACAGCATTTACAGACCCACAAACACAAATACTGCTCTAAAAACCATTCCTACTTGTGACATGCTTCTTTTAGACACCAGTTACACACAGAAATGCAAACAGTGACATTTAATTGTATTTTCAAATTTATTGACGCTTTCACTTAAGCATTGGAGAAAATAATCAGAATAACAATCCTGACAATACAGCCGGACGATTCAGACAATTGAGCCAATAGATTTGCGTGTTGGACACAGGTCTCCGGACCTTAAGAACCGGAGTTGAAAATCTTTGCGTTTGTAGTTCTGGACCTCTCAATCGCTGTGAAACTTGCAAAGAGAGGCAACCTGGAGGTATTTTTATCAGATGTCTGAGCCACCGAGGCTAACGTCTCATTCCAGAGGAGCAGCGGCTCTTCTCCAAGCCACCCTTTAAGGAACACTTGAAGCTTGGCCCCGCAGCATCAGGAGAAGCTATGTCGGTAAAGAAGTGAAAAGGGGCAGTTGGACTTGAATAATAGACGTGTAATTTCTACTGGAATCACTGTGGTGTCTTTCAACTGAAACACTTTAAATCTAGACTAAAAACCCCCCTGTTTAGAGTTGCTTTTTAAATGTAATCAATAAAAGATTAATCAACAACCTGATGTGTGACTGTGGCGCTTGACAAAATGTAATGTTTCAGTTGTTTATGATGCAAAGTACTTTGAAATGCTTTGTTGCTGAAAAGTGCTATATAAATAAAATTTGATTGTTTGACATTTAGGAGCAAACTGAGATCTTTCAACTACTGCTGTTTTACTTTGTTTCAAGACAACAACCACTGTGAAAACTTCAGCAGACACAAAGACAATTAAATAGTTCCACCTTCGAAGAAACATTAACGGTAAGAGAAACTATTATTACTGGAGGTATGACTATGTTAAACTGATTTGTTCCAGCACATACACTTACTGAATTATTGTTGATGGTTTGGGTAAATTGAGAAGGGGAGGGGTACTGAATCATGCCTGCTTTTGCCACAGCATCCTATTGTGTGGGTCTGATTAAACTCCAGACAGAATGGACGGACGAATGGCTGTAGTGCCCTCTGCTTCCACCTCAGCTGATGAGACACCCTCTCTGCTTCTTTATTATGTTCCCATCTAATTATGGAATGCTTCTGGGCCTCAGTAGGATCCAAGTCGGCTGTCGCTTTAGAGCCGACAGGACAGGAAGTAAAGAGGGGGGGTCGGGATGTAGGAAGAAGTGGGTGGAGAAAAAGGAAACGAGCAGACGGGGGCTCTGTTAATGAGGTGAACAGCGAGAATGGAAAAGGTGAGAATCAATCAAGGGAGAGAGGAAGTGCTGGGTGGCCGGGATGGAGACTGTTCATCTAAAAAGATGGGGGAAGGTAAAGGAGGGGAGCGGGCAGCAGGTAATGCATGGCAAGCAGAGTCCAGAGAGAGAAAGAGCAAGCAATTAGAGAGCAGTGAATAGGAAAAGAGGTGATCAGCATATGACAAGAGTGCCGGGAGCAGCAAAAGGAGTGAGAGATGAAGCAAAAGATTCATTACAGTTGTCATGAAAAGCACTGTTTCCTGTGGCTTGAACATGAATGTCTTTGTTGAGTTTTATGAATCACACTCTTATCTCTACAAGTTCCAGAAATGGGTTGAACGCTGTTTGGTTTGTAATTAAAACCGGTAGACATGTATCCACCCCGACCCTTAGCCTATGTGAGCAAAGCTGTGCTTCAATTACAAACGTGAGCAAACGTAATTTTGAAAAAAAAAAACAAAAAAAAAACACAATTTCACAATTGTGGTGTTTCCACAATAAACAGGAAATGCAATTAAAATCACCCGTAAATAAGTTTGTTCACGCGATAAGTCATTAAAACAAGCTGCATCATCATCCTCCTGCCACTTCCTGTTGTCTTTTTCTCCTTCTCTGCCAGTAGTAACATCCGGTTGTTGATCACAATTTTGTGTGATGCAAAAAAAAAAATGTTCCATTGCAGTTTTGGAAATACACTAAGTTTGATACAGGCGAAAATCAACTTCATCCTGGAGCAAAAACCTCTTATCAAAAAACATGATTTTTTTTCAAAATTAGTGTTTCTATTAAGCAAATTAACTTTCATAATTTTGCAATTATATGGTCAATGAAGGGCAGCCAGTTTCAAACATGGAATGGATGCATCCCTTTCTGCTTTTTTGTTTAAAGCCAGGGCCCCAAAATCTCTAATATCCTGCATGTAATTGTTCCTGCAGTTTAAAGTGTTTCTAATGAGATACCAAACACAGCATGATGGGGTTCTCTGATTATATTAAACACAGATAAATACACCAACTCTCCCCTTCCTGTAACTTTAGGGAATACCAAGGAAAGGCAATACCACCAAATTTATCCACTTGTTTAAAACTAAAAAAAATGTACACTGTTTGCAATTTTGTGTTCACAGGAAACACGGCGAGCCACTGTTTAGCTATCAGAGTGCTTAACTTTGTTTAGAAACAAAGAGTTATTCTTTACTCTAACATGTAGGAAGCTCATTTCTGTAACTCTTAACTAGCAAACCTCAAACTGACCAACATGTCACAAAGACCAGAACTGCAGAAAACACATATAACTCTGTGGTCATGGGGCCTTTTCCAGAATCAACAGCATATTAGGGTTTTAAAACGACCTGGTTGTAAACCATTTCTGGGTTACGGAGTTACCAGTGGAAGTACCACAGTGACCAGAGTTTTCTGGTGCTCACAGCAATGGCTGAAAGTTTTATCTTAAACTTTTAAGTCAGAAAGGAAGATAAATTTGAAATCTTTCCACTCACTTAAAACCTATGTGGTGACGGCTTTTATATCAGAGAAGTGCTGCCAAATACATCAGTCAGAGAAAGCATTGGAGTGACCACCATATTCAAACACTGCCTTCCCTCTCCCACCTGCTGCTTGAGCTGATAGCAGATTTGCTAGAAGAGGGAAGAAAAGTATTCTTAACATTTCCACTTAAAAGACCACCGGCTGTTTGGCAATGCTTCTAACTGAGAAAAAGTTAAAGAAAAATGTTACTTGGTAAATTAAATACCTAAAGCACACTTTCTCCCAAACAGTGTAGCAGACTGTGACTAGCTAAAATCTACTATTCAGCCTTCCAAGTTTGTAAAGTGCAGAAAAAGCAGATGACATATTCTGAGAAATATGTTTGTTTTGCGATAAGCATTTACTCGTTTCCAGTTTTCCAAAACAATCCCTGTTGTATCATTCAAATCCTTTAAATTACAAAGTGCCGCTAGTCACAGAGTGACCAGAATTTGTTTCCACTCCCCCACCTATTGCTTTGTGACCACAGCAAGAGGAATGAAGTGAAAAAAAATTCCTAAAAATCTTTTCCATTTAAAAAACAGATAGTCGGGTAGTTTTAAATGTGTCTTGTTTAGGAGAAACGTATAATCATGTCTTGGATATGAGAGGAATCCTGCTATCAATCGCCACCAACCTGAAGCTACATGCTGTCAGCCAACTGGCTAAAGGAAGGGAATTTCTTTAAGGGTTTTAAGTTGATAGAAAGTTGCTTTGGACATATTTCTAATGTGGAGAAATCCCTATATTTATAGCAAATGAGTTCCACCAGGGCTGCACAGTGGCGCAGTTGGTAGAGCTGTTGCCTTGCAGCAAGAAGGTTCTGGGTTCGATTCCCGGCCCGGGTCTTTCTGCATGGAGTTTGCATGTTCTCCCTGTGCATGCGTGGGTTCTCTCCGGGTATTCTGGCTTCCTCCCACAGTCCAAAAACATGACTGTCAGGTTGATTGGCCTCTCCAAATTGTCCCTAGGTGTGAGTGTGTG
>CAEGAE010005679.1:0-17554 GCA_903067095.1 Girardinus metallicus | reverse complement strand
GTCATGCTTATCGGTGTCTCTCATGGTATGAGGTAGGCTATATAGCTCCAAGGGTCTTGCCTAAGGACCCACACTGCACAGCTCAATTGCACTGTTGTAACTTGCCCCAGCCCCAGCCTGGATTCGAACCCCGGTCTCCCGGGTGGTAGACTGGTGTCTTACCCACTGAGCTATACAGTCAGCTATATATATATATAATATATATATTTATGTGAACAGTGTAACATTACCAATGTGAAACAGTCAGAACAGAAAAAAAAAATTGTTGGTCTCGTTTTCACAGCTTTTAAAAAAAGTTTTAGTCGATGATTTTCCAACCATCTTGGGCTGAATTTTATTTTATTTTTTTATCCACGCTGTAGTGTTTCTTATGAGGATTATACCACACACTGAGGAGACAGTGACCCATTTATGAAGACAAGAAAACAAACCCTTGAAGTAAAGCAGGTGTTGTTGATCTATCCGCCTAAACCTGCTCAGATCTGGTCAGAGCAACAAGGTTAGCTTTGGTTTGGAAAGCCACAGCTGCAGCTGTAAAAGAAATGGAGGCTTCTCCTCGTCACAGAGCTTTTTCATCTGTCATTCACTCACTCAGCCGGTCTATCAAAGTGGCCACAACTTTTACATTTGTACTCATCTAAGAACTTTAAAGAAATTGCTCATAAATAAAGAATCTGTTCTCCATGCTTCTGAATATAAAGACGCATACATTTCTGCGTCTTATGTTGACAACTTGACAACTTATGTTGTCAAGTTGTGCTATTGGTTTTAGCAGTGACCACCATTTCTAAAACCAATGGTGGTCATCATGGGCGAGCAGCTTTTTGCCTCCTGCAGGGATCTGTGGTGTTGGATCTTGCACCCATGATGAAGGACGTTGCATAGTGTCTACATGGTTCCTGAGGAACTTAATGCTCCAGCATCCCTCTTCCACTCATCTTATGAAGCATGCGTCATTACATCTCCAGCTAAGCCAAGATGCCACCTTTTTTTTTTTTTGATTGACACAATGTAGAGGCCATAAGAGTACCAGATAACAAAATTTAATATCATACAATACTATGCAGGTGCTCTGTCTGCATGAAGATTCACTTACCTGGGCATGCTAATTGCTTGAAGTGGCTTGACCAGTATTGGTATTAAGTCAAATATTCCACCAGTTTGCAATAAAGCTCAACTGATTACATATAGAGAACTGACTTTGTCATTTTTTTTCCTTGCTTGAATTGAGTAAATGAGGACCAAAAGATTCATACATGAAGTTGCTGCTTACAAATTAAACATTTTTTAAGCAATTAGCTTGGGGTGTTTTTTTTTTCCTCCACTGATTAGATGTACAGAAACTAAATGTAGATTTTTTTTTTCTAAGATAATCAGCATAACACTACTTCACTGCGATATTTAAAGGCTTTTTAAACAAGGGATGTGAATATGGTTTATTTCATTAGAGAACTAAGCCCGTGCCTCCTTCTCACTTTACCTCATGTTGTAAATGTATTTTGTTCAATGAAAAGATTTTACCTGCTGTGACAAATTGATGGTCCTGAACTGGGAGACGACGTTACCACACGGGAATATATCAGCGTTTGACTCTGGGGTTCGTCCCAGTCAACGCTGCAGTAATAGCATCAGCGCTGCTGCGACCACTGTGTGTGTGTGTGTGTGAGACAAACTGAGAGTAATGGGGCAAAAACAGGAGAGATATTGATATGCTGTCGTGCACGAGCAGTTTTTGTTCTGCACTATGTACAGCAGAGCTCCAGTCGGTAATGATTCAGCCCACATGAGTGTGTTCAGGTGTGTGTGTGTACAACTGATTGATGAAAACAGTCGGTGTACAATCTTCGACGCATAAAATACTATAAGTGGTTTCTGTCCATTAGTGGGGAGTTCATTATTCAGTAGAGTATAATTGATAATAGACATCTGTGTTTAGTGTATAGCTTATAGTACACATCCTCTAATGTCACCCAGAGGTTGGTAGTTCGGTTACTTTTACTCTGTTACATTTACTTAAGTAACTTTTTTGAAAAAGTGTACTTTTTTGGAGTAGTTTTTCTTTGTCAAATTTATTACTCTTACCTGAGTAATCTTATTATGATGCTTTGCTGCTCTTGAATGTGTAAAAGTTCTGTATACTTTTCCTAATTCACTGCAAACAAGCTTGTTTTACCCAAAAATCCAACTGAAACAGAGACAAATCAAAGGCTTTTGTTAAAGTTAGGCTATGACCAAACAGCAGGCAAATCCTCTTTTTTTCCTTTCTTCCTATATATGACCTATATCTGACTTTTTTTTTTTTATGGTGGTCTAATTGGCCCAACTGCAATCTTTTCACCTCTGGGAAGTTTCCAATCTGTGCCACTTCCACATGTGGAACTAAATCAGACATGTATCCGACAGCAGCCTGAATTTTCCCATCGGATTTAATTTGACTTTTACGTGAGACATGCGTCATAATTCTGCAACAGAAGAAGCAAGATGAGGTAAATCAGGACGTAAACAATGCCTGGAAATTATAATTATGAACTTATAAAAGAAGGGAAGGGCATCATATCACAATCCCACCACTGCTGGCTCTGACTGCACGCCCAAACAGACTTCTCTATAGAAGCTGCAGTCAATGCTCCACAGAAGGCCGTTAGTTGTTTTCATTTTATTAACTTTCTTTCTGTTATTATTATCTTGTGATAATACTGTCAAATTTTAAAGTGATCCATAAACAGCAGCAGCCAGTAAACCGTGCGCTGCTGCGTGACGCCTACATTCATTTGAAGTCTGACTGCGGCGGTCAATTTAATTATTAGTATGAACAGAATTGATCATCAATACCTGCTACGTGAACGTAGCCTCAGACATCTTGTTTGTACATAAGCTTTGTAGTTCTATTGTTCTCACCAGTGTCGTTTGGAGGTCAAAAAGATACAGTAAACACTGCATATTATCACTATGTCGATACTATACTTATGATCCTCCTTACTCTGAAATTAAGCACAAAGGCGAGGTTGGCACATGATGAATACTTGGATGTGTGCTTAACATGATCCATTATATGGAGATTTCAATTTGATAGTGAAAAGAGCAACATGGGGGGTCCAAAGTTGTACCTATTTGGATTTGTGGTCCAGGTCTACACATTACACGGCCTTCAGAAGGCTGAACTTTGGTCGACCCTGTTTATCATTTCTCCCTGAAATAAGATCCATTCAGATGAATTATTAAACAAGCAAAATAAATCACATCAGAGCACTAATGGTGAGTGTGTAAACTTTCCAGTGCGTAATGTGTGTGTGTGTAGGGGTGTGTGTGTGTGTGTGTGGTGGGACACCAGTCTCATTAAACTCCACCCATATTATCTCATATCAGCTCTTTGGGAAGCTTTTCTTTAAAACACTGATTTCATTTATGTTGGATCGAAGGTTAGTGCGTGGCCCCAAAATGGAGCTTGTTAAGTTAATTCAAACAAAAGTTATTTTACTATATAATTGTCATGCAAACTTAAAATTTCGCAAAAAAAAAAAAAAATCCTAATTAGGTGTGTTTCTATCTATTGGTTTGGAGCGAATCAACAGGCTACGCACAGCGTAATTTTGTCAGATGTTGATGTTATGCACGGCTGTAATAAACAGGAAAATGTTCACTACGTCAGAACTTATTCAGCAAATGTGTTTCCATCTCCCATCTAGCACATTAACTCTTCTCCGGGACAAAAAAGTAAAAAAAAAACAACTATTTATTCAATTGTTTCAGATTTTGCTGTTTCCATTAACCATTTCTAGTGCAACACTTCAAAATGTGCATTAAAGACGTTGATGGAAATTTAACTAATGACTTTAAAGCCAATAGGAATACTTTGTACCTTAGTTTATGGTTGTTGGACTGATTGACTCTTCCCCTATAAACCTTGCACTGGTTGTGTTTCCATTGCAAATGTGTGCAAATCTTTGTCACTATCCTTCTAATGTAAAAAAAAAAATCACAATTTTGCAATTTTGATAAAAAAATTAAATAAAAAATGAAATCAAAATCACGTGAATAAGTTTGTTCATACAAAAAATCATTAAAAAATCTTGGCAATGACAGACATAAACAGTTAAGTGAGATATATTCATAACTCAGCCATGGCGCTCATCTTCTATCAACCAAACAGAGGAGATGTCGGCGTCTTACTCAGGGATTGGAGTGACAAGCCCCGCCTACTTGGAAGTGACTACTGTTGCTTTTTGGGCAAATTGTAGTGAGTTATTTTACATAAGAGCTATTTAATCAAAATGTCAAAATGACAAGCAACTTTTTTAAAATTGTGTGATGCTGTGAGAGCTCTGGTGGAGCCAGCTGCACATTGTCCGATAAAAACAAAAAAAAAACATCCTCCTCCTACCACTTCCTGTCGTCACCTTCACCGTTTCTGCCAGTAGTAACATTTGGCTGCTGATCACGTGACTCCTGTGATGCGAAAAAAGTGTTTTCCATTGCAGTTTTGCTAAATACATCTATTTCGATATGTCCAAAATACCACCTCATCCTAGTGCAAAACCCTTTAGTCTGAAATTTGCATTTTTGCATTAAACAAATTACATTTTTTGTCATTTCAATTTGTGCAATTCTATGGTCAATGAAAACCATAGAACGATAAAATGACGCTTGTATGAAAATTATTTTTTCAGCATGAACTGAGGTGAAAAGTGTGTGTTCATAGAGCCCACAGTTATATTTAGTGTGTGTGCGTGTGTGCGTGTATCAGTCCAAATGATGTAACTCAGAATGGAGCCACTTAACATGACATCTATCTGTGCTGATGTAAAAAAAAAAAAAAAAAAAGAAGCTAATTCTCCCCTTGCTGCAGTGGGGGATGCCTTCATAATCTATTAGTTTGTCATTATAAATGTTCCAGGCTGGTAACTGCAGAGACTTGATTCATAATGACAGCGTGTGTGTATGGGTGTGTGTGTTTGAAGAGTTTCTCCCATTTTTCATCAGAGTATTCCCATTACCACGTCTCCTCACCCCGAACACCTCGAGGCACACATTCACACGCAAACAGATGCGACGGCCGCATGTCAGGTTGCCACGCTGTTCACGGCGGTGACCCTTGACATTTCCATGCTTTGAGATGGGGACGTTTCCAGGGAGCCGTGGAAGAGGACGCGAGAGCTGGAGGGCGCTGAGCCGTTAAGCCAGCGCTCCTCTTACTCAGCAGCCGCGGCTCCGTCTCCTATGTAACATTCGGTGGACACGGGGTCAAGCAGCTAATCCCAGGAGTCTTTTGCAAAAAAGGATAACATTATGCAGGCTCTGAACTCCAGCAAGCTTCCCTCTACACGTCCCCTTAAATGTCAACAATCAGCTTCTCTGCGCCCTGCAGGCCTGCTTGGGCCACAGGTGAGAAGTCGCTTTCTTCCTAACATTGTTCTTATGAAAAGATAATGAGTGGTGAGGATGTCTCCAGGCACGCTGCCGCTGGCCAGACGTTGTTAGCTTCTGAAGGGTCACTTTCCACAGCCAGCCCTAATTAATACGCTGTTTTTCCAGCTCAAACACACAGCAGTGCGCTGTCACCAGCTGCAGATCTTTTAGGATTTTAATGGCCAGCAGCGCCAATAGCTGTAGATGTGACAGAGCTGAGATGAATAAAAGTAGCGGCTCTCTCCATCCTTTTTTTTTTTTTCCTGCCAGGTCTGACAGCAGTTGTTTTTATCATTACTATTTTTCTATGAAAAGAATCCCATTTTACAGCCATTTGTGACAGCATTCCGTATTTGTGAAAGTGTATCTGTTTTCTAATGCAACAGATACTGTGAGATTTTGCTGAAGAAAAGTAAGGGAGTGTCGTGGCGGCACCGGGTTTTAAAGAAAGTTCACTGGCGGACCGACAGACGTTTAATTAAAGTCCAAAGGTACTTTGTCCCCAAAAAGAAGTTACATTTCAATCAAATATCTTCAAAAAGTTGTTGTAGATGTTAATGCTGAGTTGTGAGCAGAAAATTTTGATAGGGATGATCAGACTGGGCCTGTTTATATACATGCGTTTGTGTGTTCAGTTTAAGGACATTAGAGGTGAATCAGGATTGTTTTCCAGATGAACAGTGGGGATGGGATGGGAAGAAGGACCTGGGTGTCGTCCACATAGGAGTAAGGAAGAATGTTAAATTTCCAGAAAATATTGCCAAGAGGGAAGAAGGTAAATTATAAAGAATGAGGGTCCCAGGACAGAGCCCTGGGGAACACCGGTAGTAATGGAGCGGAAAATGGGAACAAAAGGACTTGAACTGAACAAACTGAGTGAATCAGAGAGGTGGAAATGGAACCAGTCGATGGAGGTATGAGCGATACTACTTTAAGATTATGAAGTGACGTCAGACTTATATCGCACTTTTCAGCCCTGTAAGGCAGCGGAGTCAAACTCATTTTCGTTTTGGGCCAAATCAAGATCCTGAATGCTCTTAAAGGTCCGGTTGTGCCAGAATGTATTGATAAAACCTGTTCACAAACTGTTACAATACCAATGAATTCTTAAAATTAAACAATGTTATTGAACATCTTTACAGTCCCTCCAGGATTTTGTGATACTTTTTGAAATCAAAGTGTTTGTGGTACTAATTTGGACATATTTGCGCTTATTTATGACGGTAAATACGACTTTTCATTACTCGCTGTATAGGTCATGTTCTATAATCTGACATCAATTAATGCTGAGGCAGCTGTTTAGTACAAGTAAGAAGGTTTTTGACGATTTTTGAGAAAAATCTGCAATAATTTTGTATTGGCACAAAAAAGTGTGGAGATTTGTTGATTTTGTGTGAATTTCCACGATAATTCTCAAGAAACTGGAGGGACTGATTGATATAATTTGGCAGTAAACAGATAAAAAAAAACCTTGATTTGATTGATAGTGTAATATTTTAGCACACTTGTGTGTTTTTGTGCACTCTAATCTTTATTTTAATAACTTTAGAACACGGTATATTAGTGATGTTGAGTCTATGCCTGTCTGTTTGGCTTGTTTCTGCTCTTCCTGTTTTCCAGTGCAGAAAACAGGAAGACAGAAATCTTCCTGGCATGTGAAACCCAGAATGGCACAGCCAAACTCTGCTTGAAAGCATCCTAATGCCACTGGAAGCCGCAAAATTACAACTAACTGATCCATTGGTGGAAAAAAAACAAAAACAAAACAGCTTTATGGTCTCGGTTCAAAAACCGACTGCAAATGATTTAAGCTGTCAGGAGAAGTGAGTTCTGCTCTGTCAGAGAGCTTAAACCTCAGAGTCAATTATGCCAGGGCATCTTCCAGCCAATTATCAACATCAGCAGCATTAGTCAGCTCATCCGACCATCACACTGTTAGAGCTGAAAGATAAACACTTCAAGATGGAGAGAGAAACACAATTCACTCAGACATTTACTCTGTCTCGCACCTGGAACCCCATAATTCTCTCACCGTATCGACTGCATGGTTCAGGTCTGGTTGCAGGAGTCAATAAAAACCATCAACAGGTCTGAGAACTTTAGGTACAATTTACAAAAAAAAAGTTCAAAGAAAAAAAAAGTGAAATGAGGTAAAGCAAAACAGGAAGTGTAGCTGGCTTACCCTTATCCTTAACCTATGACTCACAGGTTATACCGTCTGCTGTTCAGTCAGGAAAGATTCAGCTAAGAAACATTACAAAAATATGATCTGTTCAACCTCATTACGTACTAGAAGCAGCATTTCCTTCTGCATCCCTAGATTACTGCAAATCCTGGATTCAAGCTGCAGTATGTAACTCACAAAAAAAAAACTGCCACTATGAGACAAATAAACCCCCTGAGCTACTACTGCTGTCTGGAAAAATATACCACTCCTGGTCCAAAGCAACCAATCAGAGCCAAGAGGAGGGTCCTAGTGTTAACAAAAGTGTGTTTTAGTCTGAATCAAGACAATGTTTTTCTTCTTTCTGACTCTTTGTCTTCCTCACAACTTTTTAATCTCCGTGTGATAAATTTCGGTGACGTTTTCCACTAAAGCTCAGCGTTAGTGAAACTCCGACATGCTTCCAGTTGTGCTCCTGTCCTCAGATTTCAACATCTAACTCTTTGTACGATGCAATTTCAGCACAATTTTTTTTTGGCTGCATGCCGCTAACAATTTTGTATCTATTTTGGTGTTTGTGTGTGTGTTTCATGTCAACAGGACCGGGTGGACGATGAACGTGTCTGGGGGCGCCTTGGGAGGCGACCTTACAGATGAGGAGAAGGAGATCATCAACGGCGTTCTGGCCCGCGCCGCCATGATGGAGGCCATGGAGCAGCAGCGCATCGAGTGAGACGGAGAAATGCTGCCTCTGTTGTTCTGGATTCTGTCCAGAAGGCCTCGCTGTTGTCCGTTAACGTTTTGGTGTAAAAACCTGGAGGCATGCTTGTGTCACTGTGCTGATACGTTTTCGGATGTTTCCTTAGGCGTCTGTCCAGTCGCCTGGACAGCATTAAGAAGACGGCGTGTGGTGACGGACAGTCTCGCTGCCTGCTGTGTGGGACGTCCTTCGGAGCGCAGGGGGTCACAGCTGTTCTCTGTTCGCAGTGCAAAAAGGTACAGTTGTTATTCTAGCGACAGATACGACGGAAAGTCTTCTGTACACAAAGGCAGATTCTCCCAGAGGATGGATTTCTGTTTGAAATGCTGGATTAACTAAAGTTTTTTTGATGCAATTTTCCAGTTTTTGACTCATTAAAACCAGAAATTTCAGCATATTTACACCAAAAGGTTGAAAAGGTGTGACATACAGCTTTCTAGTAAGTCGTAGGATCTTGTTTTAAGTCAATAATTCCTTAATATTGATGAAAAAGTGCTAGTTAATAATCTGTGATGGAACTTGTACTTTTTCATCAGTATTAAAGTACTACTGATTTAAAGCAACATCGTCTATATTGTTGAAAAGTTACTTGTAAATGAGTTTTCTTATTTCAAATGCACTAGAAATTAGACCAAGAATATAAGTAAAAATGTAATTCTTTGACTGTGTACAGCAAGGATTCACAGCTCTGTCAATTTATCTTAACTTCAAGCTCAGTCAGGCTATAACAGTGTTTCTCAATTCCGGTCCTCACGCCCCCCTACCCTGCATGTTTTAGGAGTTTCCCTTCTGCCACACACCTGGATTGAATATTTTGGTGATTAACAGGCTTCTGCAGTACTTGATGGTCAGGCTGTTCTGGAGTAGAGGCACATCTAAAACATGCAGAGCAGGGGGGCCTGAGGACTGGAATTGAGAAGCACTGGGCCATATTAAGAGTATCTCTATGAAGCAAACACTCAGGTCAGAGTAACTAACCCTAAATCTTGAGGGTCATTGTTCCTGACCAAAGTAGAGATTTGAGAAAACTCCATGTTTGTGTTTCCACACATTACAGTCTGCAACAAAACATGAGCAAATATACCCACATACTTCCTTTGACATGATTCCCAATTAACATTATTGTATTGTTTATAAAGTATGATCAATTTAACAATCTAATTCACTGCTTAAAAATAAATTATAAACCTGTCCACACGAATGAACCTCATGATGCCATATTTAATTCCCAATAGGAAGTTGTGGTTGTTTTGAAGGATTCTGATTGGCTGACGTAGGTTTTACTTCTGCGCTACACTGACCCCTATGGGTTTGGCTTAAAACAATGCTCAGTGGCGGATTTGTGAAAGTTCATGTAGATGGAAACCTTTCTGGAACCAACCCTGTGTGTACGGTATTATTTTTTTAAACAATGTGGTGGATGTTAGTTTTCTGAACAGGACCTATGTTTTCTGTTAGAAATGCTGTGGAGTGTCAGTTTTCTGTAACACGAAGCAGCATTTTGCATGTAGGCCAGAAAGTTAAATTTGATCTTATCGGACCTGAGCACGCTGTTCCACATGTTTGCTGTGGAAGCAAACGTGTGCAGATCCAAGCCGTTTTGGAGACCTAGGTGGATTTTCATTTGGGGCCCCCAATACCAACAGGTCAACACTCGAAGTGTGCAACATACCTAATGTGTTATGGCTGTTGATTTTAACCTTACAGGAGTAACAAACTAACAGAAATATTTGGATTTTAACATGTGGAGAGGTATTTAAGTGTGCCACGTCTTTGTAACTATTTGACAGCAACATCAGGAAACAAACACTGAATTTGAAGAAAACAAGTTAACAAGATTAATATCTTAGATTTTCCTTTCAGTGTCGGCAAACAAATGCAGGTAGAGATCACCCTACTATATGTGTACCAGCTATACAAATAATATAGGAATTATTTTTCCATGTGTAATAGCATTTAGTTTGTATTATTCAAAGTTACTAAATAAAAAACTTTTTTTTTGTCACGCTAGCTCGGTGCTCTTGAGGGCCCCCTGGTGGTGTGAGTGCCTTGAGCAGCGGCTAATCAACTGGCTCCCATCTTCCCTACTTAAACGAATGTTCAAAGTTTTTTTTTTTAATTCAACAATCATTCCTCCCCTTCTACTTTCTACAACACATTCTACAGTTCTGTGCGGTTCTGTAAAGGTTCTGAGCAGCCAGCGGTCCGTGTGCTAACTCGCTCTGATGCACACGGTGTATTCCCAGGCCCTAAGTGTGGCTCTCTGCCTCATGTTGCTCTCACTACTCAAGTATTGGGTTAATGCCATATGAACTGTGAAAATGTATGTGTTTTGTGCACCTGTCATGTTGCGCTAAATCCTCTCTCTCCCTCTCTCTACGTTGGTGTGTTCATGTGTGTGCGCTTGTCTTCCTGCAGCACATGTGCAGCAAATGCGGGATTTGGATTAACAGCAGGACTTGTCCGATGTGGCTCTGCCGGATCTGCAACGAGCAGCAAGAGGTGCGCTGCAGGGACGGAGGAGAAGCCAGGAGGTTTTGGACCTCAGGGCTGATTCACGGCGTTATGTCACCGCTCTGCCAGCAGAAGCTCAGCTTATCCTGTGAAACGAACCGTTTTCTCGCTTTTACACCCACGCTTTAGCACACAATAGTATTTCACTGCCCACTGACCTGGAAAATTAGCTTCCATTAATAGACTGTAGTTATCAAAAATAGGGAGGAAGTAATGATATATTTAGGCCTATTTAATTTCGAAAATGATTGAGGATAATAGCATTCAGATGAGGGAAAATTAACATGTCCTGCTTTATGCTGTTCTTGTGATATTGTTACACAATATCTTCTTGATAATGTGTATGACTGTGTCTTTAAGAATCCTTAAATTGATGCTCTCTCTTATCATACAGACTATCTATATCAATATAAAACCTTGTGGTAACATGTTTTGTTGTGGTTTTTGTCACTATATCATGTAATGTACATTGAATTTTTTTAATTTTGCATGAATTACTAACCTATGCTTTTAAAATTACACTACAGAAGAGGATAAATGAAATGTAACAAGGCTTTGTGATGTGAGTTTTTTTTCCCCCAAATTTATCCTGTAAAATTAAACTAAAACCCCAAATTTGTTAAAAGACTAAAAAAATAATTTAGCAATAAAAGAGGATGTAGCTAATTTTTAAGCCTTAAAAACATGTTACTTCTCAAAACTACTTTACGAATAATTGAGAAATTAAATATTCAGTTAGTACTTAGATTACGGAGCCCTACAGGGACATGGGGGAAATTTTTTCTTTTGCGTCCCCTCGCAATAATCTACTGATCAGTTCATAATTGAATACTGTGAGCCCTTCTCACGGCGGCCGCCACACTTTCTGCTTTAATACAAGGTTATAAGGTTGTTCCATGAATGTTAATATCTCGTTGTGAAATATCTGACGTTTTATAGAAAGGCACAACAACACCTATGATATAAACAGAAACTTTCCGCAAGTAGGAAGGAAATAAAAATACATCCAAACTATTTTGACTATTTCTGAGTTATTATCGCGGGTCATCAGTCATCTGACAGTTTTGATTGTGTCTCTGTTGTGTTCGTGGTCTGAACGGTTTAGAGGACAGTTTTCATGTTCAGTTCCATCTCAACCTTAAGAAGGGCTCACAGTATTCAAATATGCCGCATGAACTGATCAGTAGATTATTGCGAGGGGACGCAAAAGTAAAAAAATTGTCCCCATGTCCTCTGGAGGGCTCCGTACGTAGATCCTCCACCAGAGGGCAAGAAGTAAAACAGCAAGTTGATGAGGAAAGTACAAACTTGGTAGAACTTTCTACTTTGATAGAAATTTCTATCAAACAGTAAACATCTGGTCTTGCAGGATTCAGCTCATTCGTTTTTTTGTTCTTCTAATTTTACAATCTAGTCCTAACAAACCTTAACTTGTCCTGAGGTGTCTTTTGAACGGTCGACCACACATCAAAACATAATTTTAAAAAAAAAGTGTTTTAACCTCAGCTCTTTGCTGCGTTATTATGTCCAGTGGATTATTTCAGTCGTCGTTGGGCTCATGCTAACGGTTTTATTGTGCGACGTTGCAGGTACAGAAACGTTCAGGGGCCTGGTTTTATAAAGGAAGAGATCAGCAGGGCCTGCCCTCCCCGCTGCCTCTCTCCAGGCCTCCACAGTCCAACTCAGAGGACAACAGACCAAGTCATCAGACTGATGGTAACCAAAACACTAACTATTCCACTTACTTGTCACTTACAGTTTGATTTAGAAACATGATTCTATCTACAAAGGCTTGTTTACGTCCGATGTTCATTGGTCAGCTGTTGTTAGGCTTAAGGATACGCATCTGTTGTAGCGAGGCCTGGCAAATAAAAAATGTGCTGGACAATGAATTGTCCCAGGAATTATTGCCATAAACCATAATTTTGTTGTTTTGAGACTATTTTCAAGTAATATATTGACAATGGGACAATCGTGCAATTTTGCCCTCTCAAAAGACAAATAAACTTTAATTTTGTAAAGAACACACAACACTACAACTTAAAGATATTTTAAATATCCAAAATAAAATAAAAGTCTTAATTTTAATTGATTAATTGATTAATTTCTTATTGCGACAGGCTTTGTTGTAGCTCATCTGTGTCTGAGAATGATGTGCTAGGTTTCCTGGGCCTTTTTTCGCAAAATGATAAACTCTGTTTTAATATTTCGCTGTCAGTTTATGACGTGGGCCATTTGGGCAGTTTCCCAGGGCACCATGACAAAGGGGGAGTGCATGAACACCAGAAAAAAACAATATAATTTATCTATACATTTTGCCCTGAACAAGTTTTCTATGGCTTCAATACATGTGCCGTCAATGGGAAGTTAGTGCCATGTGTTAGCGTCTTCTGCTTGCTGCTTAAAACAGCTAGCCCAGCTTACATTCTTATGATGCGCATTTAATCCTTCACAGACAGTTTCATTTTCTCACTGTAATTAATTGAAAGGCAACAAAAGCAGGCGGCTCGTCTGATGTGGCCATGAAAAATAATTATGGTCAAACAATTATTTAATTTAAAGAACTAAAAAAATGAGAGGTAAGCTCTTCATATGTGGGAGGTGTAGTGTTGCATAAGCTCGGGTGAAGTTTTTTGCTTCCTGCTGATACTACTAGCTGTATTATATTTCCTTTTGAAGGCCTTTTCTTGAGCGATTCAGAAAAGTTTTAATCTGTCATACTGTAATATCTGAATAAATGCATGAAAACATAACCACAGTGCCTCTTTTGCAGCATCGGCCAATTCATCATTCCTTGAATTTTAAAATCTGTTCTCATCCACAGCAAACCATGAATATGTTTTCTGTTCTTTGCAGACACACAGAGGGATAAGCATAGAATTCTGAAGAAATATGACAGATATGATTACAACACAAAGCATGGAGACACACTCATCACACACACGTCTACTGTTGTCGCAGACTGGATTGCTCAATTGAACAGTCATTAACTTTGTCCTGCTGTGTGTTTGGAAATGGAAGAGATTCATTTCAATGTCAGAAGAAGAATTAAAACATCAGACTTGAATATGCACTTTTAAAATTAATATTAGATTTCAAGAGGGTATTGATTTGACAACAGATGTATTTTGCAAAAACAGGAAATGTGGAACCTTGCATGTTTATATTTCATATAGTGTATTAACTTATAAATGACTAAAATTAGTTGCTTGAGTAAAATATTTTTTCCACGCTTTAGTAGCTTGAAACTTCACGTTTTATGACAGTAGTTTTGTCTAAATGCAGGGCATGAAAATACAGCTATATCAAAAACAAGTACACACGCAAACAAACACACACAACAAAATCCAAAATTTTGAAGGTCATAAGGTCAAATGACATTAATTTGACCCATCCACTCTGATGCCAGATGCAACGGTGATTTAATAAAGCCAATCAGGCTGATAGGATACCAGCTCCAGATATTATTTTTGTTCCACTTAGGCAGTCGGTTATATTACATGTTGTGCCTGTAGTGACAATACAGGATCAGGGCAGAAAATGTTCTATATATGAGGATATGAATACTTTTACATGGCATTGTATGGCTAGCTGCATTTCCAATACAAATGCACGCAAATATTTGTTGTTGATGTTGAAAAAACACCATTTCATTATTGAGGTGTTTCCATTAAAGAAGGAATTTAATTAAAATCACATGTAAATAAGCTTGTCCACGTGATAAGTCATTAAAAATCTTGGCAGCTACAACAGCTACATGACATATGTCCATAATTCAGTCGTGGCACTCATCATCTATCAGCCAATCAGAGGAGACGTTGGTGTCTTATTCAGGCGTTGGAGCGACAAGCCCCGCCTACTTGGGAGTGGCTATGGCATTTTGGGGAAATTGTAGTCTGCGGTTTTACGTGTTTAAATGACACAAAACTTTTGGAGCCAGCTGCACATTACCCCCCAAGAAAACCAAACAAAAGCAATCCATCATCCTCCTGCCACTTCCTGACGTCTCCTTTGTCATTTTTACCAGTAGTAACATCCGGCTGTTGATCACGTGACTAGTATCATGCAAAAAAGAAGTGGTAGTTTTGAAAAATACGTCTTTGTTGATTTGGCCAAATAACCACCTCATCCTAGTGGAAAAACTCTTTTTAGCGCAGCACGCCAGTTTTTTCCAAATCGCCGCGTTTCCATGAAGCAAATTTATTTTTGTACTTTCAATTAATGCAACTCTGTTGTTAATTGAAACGTAGCTACTGGTACTAATGAGCGTGCTTTTCTGAACAGGTATGTGCATGATACTGGATCCAGAATGCGCTGGTGATTGTTACCGTTCCCATTCCCAGCAGCCATTACCGATCCATCTATCGAAGCAGCAGCTTTGATGTAGCTGCCGTGGTGCCGACGATTGTGGCAGCTCTGATCATCTTCCTTTGTCTCCTCAGAGCCTCGGCAGAAGCAGTCCAGTGCGTCAGAACAATGGGAGCAGACAGCAAGAACAACAACTGACAGCTGTAATGAGACTCATTCTACTCAGGCAGCTGGAACCAAGACGGAGAGACATGTGTTAGCGTCCAAAGCACCTCAGGCAAACACGCAGCAGACGGCACCCACCCCAGGTAAAATCACACTCCTCCCTCTAAGAATAAGCCCAACGCTGCAAGGGGAGAACGGGGGGGTCCAAACATTTAAGCTAGTACTTTCTAAGAAAAGATGACCCATACTTACCGTGTCTGTAGTTCCAGCAGCTGATCTGGAGAGCAAGCGGCAACCGGTCGTCTACTCAGGTCCCACTTGCATACCTGCAGCCAGGATCACTCCACCTGCGAATCCACCTTCCAACAACGCCACGCCTCAGAAATCCGCTCCAGATCACACAGAGAACGACAACGACTACGACTCGGACGATGCCAGTAAGACAGTTGAAACTCGTCCACTCAGATCATTTGTTCAAAAATGTCAATATTTTTCCATTTTTCTTTTGCTTTTAAAATCTACTTTTAGTTGCAAATGTATATTGCGCATCTGTGTCGTTGTTCTTACAGCCACACTGGGCTCTCTAGAGTTCAGCCTTCTTTATGAACAGGAGAATCATGCTCTGCACTGCTGCATCATTAAAGCTAAGGTGAGCACAAAACCACATGTACAGGAAAAACAAAATGGTGACACAAGACAAAGTAAATATACCTGAACAGGATGACATCACTCAAACGTTTTGTGACGTAAAATGTTCAAAATGAGTCATTTTAGCACTTTTTCCATTTTTAATAGGACATCCTCCACAGTTTAGCTGAAAGTCATGCAAATCTGCTTCACTGTAGTGAATTTAAGTCCCTTAACTTAGAAACAAAAGTTGAAAAGGTGCCTTAAAGTTAGTCAACTTTTAGATTTGAGTTAAATCTCTGCTTACAAATTCTCAGGATAATTTACAACTGTGAGTTAAACTTATGCCTATAACAAGTACAGTTCAGGCGAAGTGCCTTTAATTAAAGGGGGCTGTCTACAGAACCCCCTAGTGGTTATGGGGAGATTTTTTTTTCTTTTGTGCAACCTCACAATAAATTTGCAAATGCACGCTGGTCTATTTTGTATTCAGTCACATTGATAACAAATGGTAATTTAAAACTGTACATATGTACCCCTTAAAAGATACACATTGAAAACATGCTTAAACAGTCTTAACCCTTGGTGCAGAAAACTGGATCAAAATGCGTCTTTTAAAGTTCATGTTTGCGTAATATCTTTCAGCGAAGGCGAGGTTGCGCATGAAAACGACCCTTAATAAACATTCAGACTAACAGGCACAACCAAAACTATCAGATAGCAATAATACCCCGTGAAGACACGTCAAAAAAACTTGGATGTATTTCTTTTTTCTTCTGTTCCTTCTTGTTTGTGTTTTAGAGTAGGGATGGACAACACATGTTTGACCTGTTTTTCGTTGGTATTTTGCACATAGGCACAAGGGTTTATTTTTTTTATCCAAAAATAAAACTTTAAATAACTCACAAACAATATTTTAACATAGAATTCCTTACAAATGCTTAAATTGTTAGAGAGAATCGTTCAGTACTCAATATACTGCATGAACTGACTTAAATTCATCATTGTGTTGTGAGGGAATGCAAAATTCATTATGTGGGAATGGGGAATGAGGTAACACAAAAAAATTAAATCCCCCATGACCCTTTCGGGACTCCGTAGCTGTCAGCTTCAGTATACAGAAGAAAAAAAAAATATTAAAAAACCCTGCAAAAAAGATGGTGTGCATGACTTTACACAAAGTCTTGTTTTACACATCTTTTACTATTTACTGATTTTACTGATTTCTCTGACATTTTCTGATTGGCAGCATTAAAACCATAGTTTACAGAGAGGTTTAAAAGGATCAAGATGATCTCATGTTAGTACTGATTGTGGCTGTTGCATGTGTGGACCGTGAAAACGTAAATCCTGAAGCTAAATCAGAAGAAGATCCAACCAAATGCCAGAGTGCGCAAACCAATGTTATTAGAATATTGCAGTTTTTAACTTGCTGTGTTTTCCCACTGATATTTTATTAGTTTTTCTTATGAATTTGTCTAGACATACATCACCTTAAAGCTATAAGAAGTTTGTTTTATCATGGATCATGATAAAAAAAATCTTGGATCATACAAAGAACATAAAGTACAAAAAAACTGTTCCCGTTCAGTTTACTCTGGTAACGAAGT
>CAEGAE010005678.1:0-33557 GCA_903067095.1 Girardinus metallicus | reverse complement strand
TTCATCCTCTGGGCTACAGCATGTGTTGTGAATTGGTGCAATATGAATAGACTAAACTTAAATCGGTTGGATTCTTGTTACTTGAAAATGGTCTCAAAACAACAATACTATTGTTTATCGCATTAACATTACGAATAATTTATCGACCAGCAAAATTTGTCATCGTGACAGGCCTAGTCACATCTCCAGTGACTAAAACGTTGCACGCCGAGAAACAAATCCTGATTCCAAAACTAATAACTTCAGACATCACAGAGGTTTCACGCTCCCCCTATGAACTAATTTAATGCCTTAAGTAAAGTTAAACGGTGAGAAGAAACAAAAATTATTTAACTTATTCGCCACATTGATGAGGTGAAGTGTTTAAATGGAAAGAATTAATATAGAGCTTTTCCAGGCATACCGACCAGTCACAACGCTCTACATTAGAGCTGTTTAACAGCCAAGAGTACTGATGTGTTGCACAAAATTGGTAGACCAATGAAAACAGAGAACTACCTTCAAATTCATCAATATCACCTTCAAATGTTAAATGGCAAACATGGACCTTCTTGAATAGTTCGACCTCAACTGTGTTGAAAATGTATGCCAAGGAATAAGATAGCTTACATGATGTCAATCATTTCTTGTAAAAAGTGTGATCAAATTTTCAGGGACATTTATCCAAACATCAACTGAGATATACATAGATGTTTGAGCAGTAGTCTGAACCCGTATCCTAAATAAATGACAAGACGTGAACCCAATCCTAGTTCTTAGAAATCGTTGAATTTTTAGGTTGCGTCTTTGTTCCACTATGTTCAATAACAGTTAAAATAAGCCATTAATAGTCTCAAATTACAACGACATTCCTGTTGATGTATGTAAACGTCTGACCTAACCTAATTGTGCAAAAGTGTCTCACTGCTCAGAAAGTCCAGTTTGCCTTTTAAGCCTCTTTAATAACTTGCAGCATGGTCAAGCTTTGAGGAACAAGATTCAAAGCAAGACTAAAAGAAAAGAAGTTTGCACGTTTCCCCAGTTTCTGTCGCAGATTTTTTCCAGCTGTCTTAGCTTCCACCCACAGTCTAAACACATCCATGTTAGGTTAATTAGTGACTAAACTCTGTGTGGGTGTAATTGTGAATACATGTGGCTTTCTTGCCTTTTTGTGTTAACCTGTAATTGCTCACCAAACTGCGCTAGCTTTGCCCCAACTCTCCCAATATGATGTCACATTATTACTACTAATAGCAGTGGAAATCTTTACAGCGCCTTTTCATGATCATCAAAGCTTCAGTATCTTGTTAGATACGTGTATTGCTGGAGGCAGAGGATTGTAAGCCACCTATAGATTACTAAATTATGAAATCATAAACTGGATTTATGGTCTTAAAAAAGAAAGAAAAAACATGATAAATGTGTATCAATTCAAGAATAAATTTAAGAGTAAAGTTACCTTTCTTGAAAAACAACATAAAATCAGAGTTTAAGGGTGTTTGTTTTAGTATTAGATAAAAAAAAATACATTTAAATAAAATATACATTTGTAAAATTAAATGTGAAAAACAAAAAAAAATCCAAAGCTACAAGTTCAGCCTGAAACAAATTACAAAAAAAAAAAAATGAAAATCAAATTTGAAGGCTGCTTAGAAATAATTCAGATAAAAGAATGACAAATTATTTCTGACTCAAGGATACGACCTTGTCTGTGGCTGCTCATTCTAATTAATACTTTTTATTCTTTATGACTGTAGGGGCAATGAGAGAGTCACTGAGACTAAAATCTTTTCAAAGAGTCAAAATAAGAGAAAAATACACTTTAGCCTTTTTATCTAGATGAAAGGCTGATGCATGTAAACAGGAAATCAAACCATCCAGTTAGTAGGTCCCAATTATGCACAACAAGCGCAAGTTCAACTAAAATAAGCAAGAAAAATGGGAGTTGTTTGATATTTTTTGTTCTTGGACAGAAATCTAATTTAGACACACAACATGGATCAATTTGCGATGGATTGCGCAGCTCTACTCAGTTGGTTTTACTCGTGTTCTTCATGGCAGCAGTAAGACCAGTCGGCAAGAACACAGTGGATGTTTCTGGACACAGGCCCGGAGCAGACTGGAGGGGTCAGATTTAATTTTCAAGAGTCACCCACATGTCCTTACACGACCTGCATCTCCCACAGGTCACCTCTCATATGTCCGTCACATAGTAGACGGACATATGAGAGGTGAATTCAAACCACAAAGCCTAACCTGTCTGAAGCTGATAAACATGAGCTATGGTTTATGGTTTCGAACACAGCAACTAGAGAATTCCTGAAACGAAGTCTTTCAGAGTTATTATACGCTTATGCAGTGTTTGATGTCAATAACAGCGAATCTGAATTTCATTTGACAGCTTTACTAGCATGTTACATACCGAGTTAGGGCGCTACTATTAGCATAAGAGTGGTGGACATTTACAGAAAATAAGGAATGCAAATATATCAGACATATCTTCTGCATTACTCAAGGAATAAGTCTTTCAGACTGGATGAGAATGCTTCAGAATCCCAAGCAAGAATCCGGTTGCTCATCCAGTACAGTAAAAGTAAAAGTTGTTTCCTTTTGTCAATCCTGGCTATTCACTGTGATTCTGTGTCGGTCCTTACACGTCGATGATGTTCACTATGTGGAAACTAATAGGCTATTTAGAAGACTTTTTAAACACTGTAATTTGTGAATCCATCATTTGAAAGTCCTAATTGGCCTAGAATTATGTTTTATTATTATAATTGTGTAGTTGTTGAAAAGGAATGTGCGTCTGGACATTTACTGTAAAATAAGTCTACAGGGAAAGATGGAGAAGCATGAATTAGTTAGCAGGCAGGGTAAAAGAAAAAGCATAAACTAGGAAGTTTGGGGACTCTAAGATGGTGTCAAGCGTACGGACGATTAAATGAAGGAAAACGGCATCAAATAGGTTGTGTTGGAGTGACAGGTTGATGAGATGACAGATTAGAAAGAGGTGAAGATATGGTGACCATTTTTGCGCGGCAGAATGCTGGGCGGCTGCTCCGGGGCCGCGCAGCGCCGTGCCTGTGATTATGCATAAAGCAGCCGGGCTGTCAGGCTTCGGGCCCTGCACTGCCACCAAGCTTTATCTCGAAATCCCGGTGATTAATGGAGGCAGTGCCGGGTTCTGCATGGAGTAGGTGGACAAGGAATGATCAATCTTAATGAGCTATCTGCTGTCCTTAAATTAACTGAGGAGGGGGGGTAATACAACGTATGGGGCGACTGGCGGGGCTCCGCTCCTTTAAAATACGATAATGAGCGCGAGATAGAAGGAGGGCGTGCGGCTCTCCTTCCCGCTGCTTGTGACACTCCGCTGCCGCCGACCTCCTGTTTCCTCTCTCTCTCTCCCCTCCTTTTATTTGTCCCCTGAAACACGGTGGATGCGTTCGCTAGGACATCTCAACAGATGCCATCCGAAACAAAGTTAAAGACGCGGTGTCAGGTAGCTGCTGGCCATGGGAGCGCTCTGCACCTGCTGTCCTGAAATGAGATGTTTGACTCAATGTCGTTAATATGCGGGGCCCCTTGTGGACCTGTGTGTAAAGGTTACATATCGCCACAGTATTGCACATATTAATTTTTAGAGAATTACCTGCACATACAGAGTCCAGACTGATTGGAATAGATTTCAACCTCATTAATAATTTCCGGCGCTCCCAGAGGATTGTGAATTCGTTTCCACAAGAGCTAACTCAAATTAAGGAATGTCATGAGAGGGAAAGGGAAGAGGAGAAAAAAAAAAAAAAAAAAAAAAAAAAAAACATGTTCACATCCGTGCATTTTCTATCCCGAGTTAAGCCTGTTTTGGATTCATAATAACCTCAGTTCTGCTTTGGCTAATCCTGATGTGGATAGCTTTAAGATAATCGCCCAGCACAACACCACAGTGATTCTAATTAATTTGCCACTGCTTATTCTACGCATGCTGATCTGAGTCAGCATGTTGGAAATTTTTTAAAAAGAGAAAAAAATAAACGGTGGGGGTAGGGGAAGATAAAAAAAAAAAACCTTCTACTGCATGTCTTACAACATATTTAGCTTCCATTTGTCTCGCTGAAAGTCTCACTTTTTAAAAAAATAATTGGCAGTAAGGATGTAGTCAAGAGTCTGCGTGCTCCAACAGAGGAGAGACGGAGACAGAGAGAAGGGGGCAGAGAAAGAAAAGGGGAAGGTTTAATTAATGTGCTCGCTGTGATTAATGGTCTCTCTGTGGCTATCACAAACTGTGGCTGTGTTTTTAATAACTGGCCTGTCATGCTAGCAGTATATTCTAGTGGTTAAATAAAAATAAATATTTGCACATCAGTGCTTATAATAGCTTAAGCTGGAGGTTGAGGATGAAGCCTCTACAGACAATGCAGAGTGAAATAAAGTCTGTAATTGACTTCGTCTGATTGAGAGGCTTTATCAACCAGGCTGCACAAAATCCCTCGTTTTATCACGTTCACAGTGACCACTGTGAAAGTCTTCATACCCCTTGGACTTTTTAAAATTTTGTTAAGTAGGAATCATAAACTTTGATGCATTTATTTAGATTATGTACACCTATGGACTGCATAATCTATTTAATCTAAGTAAAGACCAACTCTGAAGTGGTAGGCAGATTATTTGTTTTTTTCTTTATTAAATTTAAAAAAAAAAATCTGAAAACCATGGGTTGTAACAACCTTCAGAGTCAGAACTTACTGCAGTTAGAGCTGAAACTTTTTAATTCTGCCCGCTTTGTTAATCTGAGACTTAAACTTCACTTTTTCTCCTTCATGAAGCAGCTCAAGTTCTGGCAGTTTGGATGGAGAGTATCTGTGAACAACAACAGTTTAAGTCCCAGCACGGTTTTTTTGATTGGATTAGGTTCTTTACTTGGACTAGGCCACTGCTGCACATACATATGCTTTGAGCTGGACAGTTCCAGTGTAGCTCTGGCTTTATGTTGGGCTCTTTGCTCTGCTGGAACATGAAACTCCAACCCAGTCTCTGTTTGGGGAAACCTCACCAGGTTTTTCCTTCTCTACTGAAGAAAATAATTTCCACAGCCTGATTCTACCTCTGCCATGATTCTCCACATGGGTAAGATGTATTTAAAATGTTACAGTGTTCATTTTACATTCATTTACGTGTAAAATTAAAAGGTTAATTCTGGTCTCATCCAACTAGAGCTCTTTCTTCCACGTGTGTGTTCTGTTCCTTGAAGCAAACTGCACACAGGACTGCTTACCTCTTATTGTTTTCTTTTAGCAATGAATTTCCTTCTGTTGCTCGTCTTATGAAAAACCAAATGAAACATCTCTATCCACTTCACTTACTAGCACTACCACAAATCACATAAAATTCCACAAATTTTGATTGCGATTTAGAGGCTGTAAGAAGATGAAATGTGAAAAACCGTTGTGACAGTTTCTCGGGCGTCGGCAGAGAAAACCTGGCCTCATAAAAAGAGGCCGCGTCACTAATTTGATCACCCGGAAAGTCCCTCCCTTTGTAGAACGACTGCACAAGTAATCAGAACCAACATGCACACAAACAGTGCTGCAGCTGTGTCAATGTGTTCACCCCCAAAAGTAAACAAACACAAACGTGTAATTAAAAATCTTGCAGGGGCCAAAGTATGAATAAGGCAGATAAGAGGGATGGACAGTCGCAGCCGAGCAGGGGTATGCTCCACGCCGGGGATGTGAGGCTGTGCCAATCTCACCGTGGCAAAGTAAAACTCTGATCTTAACTCGGCAAGACATCTTAATTGCATTCACTAGCAGCTCCGGAGCGGCTTGGTCCCCAGATGAAGGTTGATGTGAGCTGACTGGAAGATGAACTTCCTGGGCGGAGAGGAGGCTGGGTGCTGCTGCTTGTTGTATGACGTGGCTGGACTAGATTGTGTTGCAGTCCAAAGGTGTGCGTGGGGGTGTGTGTGTGGTGGACACTCATCTGAGTTTTGTCATGCGATTTTAGATGCATATTGCGTGTGTGTGTGTGTTACGTTTGTGTGTAAGAGGGAGGGAGAGAGATAAAACAGGAAAGAAAGCCTCAGAAGTAAAGAAAAGCGTTAAAAAGACATTTGACACGACAGGAGAGGCGTGGCGCTGCGGCACATGCTCAGTAGTGCAGCAGGAGGCCCCGACAGATCCGCCTATGACCCCAAACTTCAATTACAGCCAAATCCGCCGACTTGTACGTCTCCTTGCTTTCAGGCAGCTACAAGAGAGGGAAAAATACATAAAGCCACAGCTTCCACTGCGACAGCGTGAGGCCCGACCACAGCACAGCTAGCAACACCAGTCTCAGTGCATGTCGAGCTACGAGAAGGATATGAAGAAAAAAAAAACACCCTGAGTTATAGCAGCTGGTGTGGGTAACGGAGATAACAGGCACAGATCTGTAGGAACGAACACTTTGATTCGACATGAATGTTTTCTTTTTTTGGTCACGAGATGCTTTTAAATGATGCTCAGTCGCATTCGCAGTGAACGTGTTCATCCCCGCTGAGCTGGGAACCAGCCTACTTGGACTGATATTCATCAGCACAAGCATCGATTTTAATGACTGGGTCAATAGACACACACTCTCAGCATCTCCCTCTTGCTTTCTCCTCCCCCCCATCAGAAGAGCAGTCTGTCTGTCTCCATCTCTTCTAAACTCACCTCCTACTGTGTGCTTCTCCCCTTTTCTCCCTCAACTGTCCTCTTAAAACAACAATGGCTCATTTTGAATTCCCAAAATTTCCGTTAAATGCGAGAATGTCAGACCGAACAGCTGGAGCTCGAGCCCACAGATGTGGACAGACTGTTAAGTAGAGAGAGGGCTTGGTGAGATTTGTGTTTTTGTTGCGATAAAAATCAGAATTGGAGGAAAACAAAAGGCGCCTGAAATAAGCAAGAGGTGAGCAGCGGGGAGGAAATTAACAACCGGTGAGAAGGAGTTTGATTTTGTGCGCTCTGACAGGCAGGTATTATAAAAAGCCCCGCTGTGGATGGAGAAACCAGGCAGGGAGATCACAGCCAGGTGACTGGCATGTCTCAATAGGTGATGAAGTTAAAGCTGCCTTCCAGCAGCTCTGTGAGAATCCATACACACACATCGACAAATACACTAAATGCCACAAACAGACAGAACCAGGCAGACACTCAGATGGACACAAAGAGGGTGAGGGCGCCCTTTTTGATGCGTCCACTGATGCAGAGCAAAGACAAATTGCTCCCTTTGAAGGCAAAGCCAAATCAAACGTGGACTGTGATTTCCGTCACCGTGGCGTTAGGCGTTAAGGCTGTACAGCTGACATCTGACAAAACATCCACTCGGTCACACCCAGGAAGTTAGGCACGCGTGTAACTGCGCGCACACGCGGATACACATGACCTGTTGCGAGACAACATTAAAGACAAATGGCTTGGCCCAATCCTCTGAGATGGCAGCCTTTCCCGTCAAAATCCACAGAAGCAAATGAGTTACCAGCACCAAGTTGCCAAGCTAAAAGCCCTGTTTATTTCTTTTTTATTTATTAATTTGAAGTGCAGTGGAATATTAATTCAGCTGCTCTTGTATTTCAAGGAGACGCTTCAAAGATACTTTTGAATACCAGATGTGAGATGCCCATGTAACATGTTCTTATTTCCAACCGGTGACATGTTAACGCTAGGTCAAGAGTCTGTTGAACCAGTTTAACACATTATAGCTGCATATTGACATTTTCCTTACAGGCAGTAAAACAATAATAATAATAACAGTAATTATGTTTCCAAATCCAACAAGCTCCCAACCATTCCCAAGCCTACATGTCCCATCACAGCTAGAAATAAAAAGTTCAAAACAATAAAATACTTTTAATCCAGTAATTATTCCTGTCTTCTGCTGAAGCTCCTCAAGTATCACTGCATGGAGTATTCTCCTCAGGTAATATTGCTCTCACAATTAGACAACTGTCACCACTCCAAATATTTGCACAAAACACTATCTTGTATTTTCTCTCTGTCAACACCAAAATATCTCCAAATAAGATGATACCCAGAAGGCAGAGGAAAACTAATGCGGCAAATCCAAAAGATGCATCTATCTATGAAACATCTGCTTATACGTAATTTATTAGGATCCTGAAGACTATATTTCATAATGTATTTTTGCCCATTTCGAGAGTAAAATAAGCCTAAAACATCACCTCCAGCAAAACAGGACAGTGGCTTTTCAGGCAGTGGATAGATGGCATCAGAATCTGGTCCAATGTGGATATAGGATCAGAATTGCACCAATCAAGATTGGAGATTTGAAAAATCCAATTTTCCCTTGATCGAATCCGAATGGTGATTGCCACCCCATTTCTTTCAAAATCTGAAAAATCTATTTTACTTCTACTTATTTTTTGGAGTTATCCAAAGGGGGAAAAGATAGACCCAATCAAAATCTAAATTTTAAAAGGACAGTCCTGAAAGAAAAAAAACAAAACAGAAATTGTCAAGGGTGTAAAGAAAATCCTATTAGGTTGATCTTTTTTTAAATAATTTACACGACTTTGTATTATCCTGCTGAAGTATTTTTACACAACCGTTAAAACACAGGCTCCTATGCATGAGCACTTTGGCCAAAATGGTGGTTTTTGAGCCTTGTATGTCAATATTTCTTACTGACAGTTTGCTTTATCCAGGGTTTATTGTAGCACTTTAAACACAAAAAAATATTCCACCCTTGAATATAAGAAGACGGTACTGGTCTGGATTGCATCTTATTTGCATGCTTCCATTAACCAATTTCATATTACATGTTTGTATCTGTATTTTATATAGTCTATTCTCTCCAAACCTTTGTATGTCCTCACAAACTATTTTTTGTCCTTTTGTCCTGACAGAAGGTTGTTTGCACAGAACAGAGGAAGCCTTGCTCTCCACAGCTTTCCCTCCATATTTTAACATGATGCCAAAGCAGCAGGACAGAAGGTATCCGTGCCACATTTAAATTCAGCGTTAATTGTTTTAAAACAGACAACATAACACAAGTGGTAGGTTGGGATTTGGGACCTTCTGGGGGAAAAAAAAGAAGGAACATTAAAAGAGAGATGTTAGACAGGAATGGCCAGAGCGGTTGGGGTGGCATTACTGTGATAACAGCAGAACCGTAAAGGATTCCTGTCGGCCTACTGAGGAGATGTTATCGCTGCTAATTAACTGATGCTGACTCTTTCACCTGCTTTTGCCGAGTTTGTCACATTACTACCATGACTTAGAGCAACTGGAATCTATTTAATGCTAAGCAAGGAGGAACTCTGGGAAACCGATCTCGACAATTACTGTAATTCCAATCAGGCTCTATATATCTTTGGCCAGGGAGAATACATTTTAACATGTAAATGGGTCCTAACAGTCTATTAAGCTTTGCAGTGTCTCAAAAGTTCGTATTCAACCGGACAAAAGCAGATGAGCCTATCCAATTATCCACTTCCATTTCTACCTGCAGCCTCATTTCAATGTATCACAGGCAGCCGCTCAAAATAATTGCTTTTTGCAATCTACGAGTTCATTGGAAGCCATTTTATTGATCAAAATGAGTCAGGTAAAAGAAAACAATCTAAGCCTAAATTAAAAGGTTCATTAAATGTGAAAATTGGTTGGGGAATTGCGAACATCTGTTTCTAGCAGTCGGCGTCATAAATGCCAAGGTTAAAGTGAACGTTGATTTCTGGGCTTCGCAGGCTCAGACGTGAGGTGGAGCTGCGAGGCAGCCTCGCAAACACGGCGCAAGTCAACAAGGCTTCAAAAGATTTCAAGAGAGATGTGAGGGCAGGGACTGAAAGCTCTTCCTGCCTTGTCTTTGGTGGGAACTTGTGTGTATTGCTACCAAGAGCAAAGAAAAGATTAGCCTGACACAGTAAAAACCAATTTCAGAGCACAATATTACAGATGTTTGCTGTGCTATAGGAGTTTGGGATCAGTACAACACCTTCTCCAAAAAACAGCATAAAAGAAGCACAGAAGGTTTTAGTCGCAGCTCTTTTCTCTGCGGCCTTGGTACAGTTTGGAGGTAAATCCGCAATGGTTGCAAATCGTATCTTGACAACCTATTGATCGCATGTTTGAAAGCCTTGTTCATGGCTGCTGCCAACTCTTGTTTATAGGTAGAAGGCACAGGTCTGCATGTTTCAATTCGACGAGACGCCGTGGAAGAGTAGGTCAAAGTAACAAAAAGTCCAGAGTTATGTGATTTGATGAAAAGTGCGTCGGCTTGGATTTAGCTCTACGCTCAGTCTGTTAACCAAACAAATCTATGTACAGTTCACAGACTGAATCAGTGAGAAAACCCCCCATAAAAGTCAAGTACAAAATCCAACATGTTTTATAAAAAAAGCACCAGATGAGTTAGTTCAAGCTTACCTTTGGGGTGTCCCGGGTCACTGAACTCGTACTTCCCGCTCCCAACCGTCCGCAGCATTTGCAACCCATTGAGAGCGTCCTGATTGTCTGCAGCTGTAGGCTGAGCATGCATTGCTGCCTGTCCATTGGTGAGAGGCAGGGTAGGGGGCTGGAGGAGGCTGGAGTGAGAGGTTAAGTGGCCATTGCCCATCAAGCTGTGAGGGTTTGGATGAACCACTGGGTTGGCTTGGGCAGTGAGGGCGGTCGGCGTAACCGTTGGCTGAGCTGCTGGGTACGGAGGCTGACTGGGCATACTCAGCACCAAGGAGGGCCCCTGCTGAGTCGGCTGCGGTGTGAGCTGGAAGTGGGTGGTCATGAGGGGATGCTGCGGGGCCACAGGTGTCTGGATGGACGGGGTAACTCCTATGATGGGTGACTGCGCGGTCACACTGTGGCTGAAGGACGGAGGTTGAGGGAGGCCATAGGAATGGGGCAGGAGACTCTGCTGGCTTACAGCAGCTACTGGTGCAGCCCAGGCTGGACCTGATGAACAAAGAGCAGAACATAATAACCATGCAACAGGAAAGATGTAATAATCATCTTATTCAGTTAACAGCATTAAGTTGACTTTAATTTAGTATCAGATTTGCACAATATCTTTACTTAAATAACCATGATCATTGTTGGGCACCAAAGGTCCTGATTACAGCAACTTTATCTGAAATATGACTTCTTTGTTTAAAAAAAAATTGACCTCTAAGGCTGCATTATAATGAGTCCATAGCAAACAAAAATAGAGGAAACTGTCTCTTTGAGTCATCACTGATTGACAAGATATAAACAGATGTGTTTTTAGAATGCCATATAACTGTTAACAAGGCTAACCATGATTGTCAGACATGTTACTCGATCAAACAAAATGCATAAGTCTGCAGGAAGAGACAGACTGTAACTACTTTCCGTACCACCACCCTCGGTGAGTCACTCCACGTCAGATCAAGTTTGTTTCTGACTTGAGACTTATGAATAAAAGGGATTCTTGAATAAAGAATACTACCGATCTGCAACCAAAGTTGACTTGGTAATAAGATTAAGAGATTTGATTTTGCTACAAGACCAATAAATAGTTTTCTGAACATGAAGGCTAACATGCTTCATGCAGCATTTGGCATCGTCGATGCACAAGTCTGTGTTTACCCACACACTCCGAGCCAATCATTTCTCTTCCCTGAGGCGATAGATGCCGAGGGTGCGCTGGCCATATTGGACCTGAATACTTTCTCCCTCCCTCACAAACTCACTCACGCCTACTCCTTCATCTCCGACTCCTTCTGCCAGGGTCCAAGCTCCAAAAATAGCCTAGCACTCTGCTAAGGGGCTAAAGGCTAAATCACAGCATGCAAAAAGCTGGAGAAAAAGAAACCCACATTATTTACGCTGCCAACCCTGCTGATATAATAATCTGGGGAAAAGAAAAAGTGATAAAGACACAGAGAATAAAAGAAAAGAATGAAAGTGAGCTCTGTAGGGGAGAGGATAGTTCTATAATTCGCATAACACTGAGCTATTAGCTATAGCAACAAATTAAATTTCATTTAGTTTGTATATCTGCTTGGAGAAAAGATTCATTTATCGTGTCATATGTTAAAATAATAATAAAAAAAAAAGAACAAAGGCCATGAAGCTGCAGTGATGACTGATCAATATTTCAGACATGTACATTTTCCAAGTTCTTTTTTTTTTTTATTAAAACACATTTTAGTGTCTGCCAAAAAAGTAATCACAAAGCTAAAGCGACCTACATTTACAGTTGCTGCCTACAAAGTTGAATGACACGAAGAAGATGCATTAATTAAAACATATTCCACATTTTAATTACCATTTTTAATTTACAGTAAAAGATTCCAATCCCTGTATCATTGATTAATTATCTCCAGTTTCCCTTTAGCCTTAGCCTGGAACAAAAAAAAATATTTTAGCACCAAAAACTTAAATTGAAAAAAACCCCGACTTTGTCAATTACAAACTTTTTTCTAACATAGAAAATAAAAAACCACAGTGAAGTTTCTTGCATTGATTAATTCTGGCACAGTTGGCAGAGAAGTTTTCTGGCAACACAGTTCAGTGAAGTGTGGCGAGGAGCTGGCTTCGTTGCAAACGCCAGTCACAGTTTGGAATAGCGCATGCACGCAAATCACTATGCAACACTATGCTTGGATTTGAGACAGCGTGGTGGGTTGGAGACATCTCACTCCTCCCGCTTCACTCTGAGTCGGGGCTTGGGTGTGGGGCTGGGTGCTGCTGTGCCGGTAAAGGGAGGCTCACAGCAGAGACAAACTCTGCTTTCACGGAATCATGAAGGCACCTGGAACTTATTTGAATCAAAGAAAAGTGCCTTCAGTTGCCAGGGAAACATTTTAATGATTTATCCATTACCCATTTGCATTTAAGATCATCAAATTATAATTGGAAGGCACTTTTAGTTTCACACACTGTGGCTTTCTCGTCTTCAAATGTTTGCCACCACAGAGAACCAGCTGTCCATGGTGTGAATTTGTACAGCCAGAATTTCCGCAGCATCCCGCTCGGTGCACGTATTATTCTTAAATGAGACACATTTGTGATGAGCAGGAGGCAGAGGCCGGCAGAGCAAAGGAAGGAAATTAACAGCTCCGGGGCATAGCCATTCTGGGCGAGTTCATTACAGCACAAGTTAAGAAAAAAAAGAAGAAGAAGAAAAGAAAAAAAAAAAAAGCCTCGATACTGGCTTAACTCGTTAATGTCAGGTCTGTAGTGCACAGCAGTGGGATCATGGCGCTGTACAGATTTTACAGAAGCATGAGAAGAATAAGGTCAATGTCAACATTTGGAGGACTCTTGCTGTACAGATGTGAGGGACTGAGTCAGTTCAGCAGGTTTTTAATGCCATTACCAAGTACAATAAAGTAACAGCTGTGATGAGAATGTCTTTATCTCTTTTTGAGCCAAACACAAGACGAAATATTTTTTGCATTCACACACGGTCTTGCAAAGGTACTCACACCTCGCTCACTTTTTAATTTGTGGAAACTGCAAAGTTCAATGGATTTTACTGGGAATTTATCCCATACACCAACACAAAATTATTTTTTAAAAATTGTAAATAAAAGAAAATGACACATTAGTTAATATATATTTTCAAATAAAAATCTCAAAACTCTGGATTTAATCTCCTCTACTCTGATTCCCCTAAATAGAATCCAGTGATAAATAGTGCCTTTTGAAGTCCCAGTAAGGAAATAAAGTGATCTTTGATTTAAGATCAGCATAAATTTAGCTGTTCTATGGAGGGCTCTGGGATTTGTTAGAGTACATTCCCATGTTCCGGGAGGAAGTTGCGGGGCAGAAATTCATCTTCCCCCAGGTCATAGGTCACAAAAACTATAATAGTGGTGTGTTAGATAAAAGTAGGCGCTGAATTCAAGTGCAAGGCACTTTTAATAGATTTTATTTGTAAAAACAGCTATAAAACAATTAATGCATTTCTTCCTACCTCACTATTTTGCATTGCTTTGAGTTGGAAAAAAAAAATCACCTAAAATCTCAATAAAGTCCTCTTATGTTTATGTTTTTTCCCATGAAAATAATTGGAAAAAGCTCATTTTTGCCTACCGATGTTGCATCATATAAAGATATGTATAGATATGTACACTTGTGAAGAACATCTGAAGTGCTTGCAGGGCAGGATGCCTCATTAGCATCAGGTGTGAATATAGCTGGCCTGAGCTGACAGGAGTGTAAGCACATGAGCAAGTAAAGCACACATGCGTACATCTGCTGCACACATGCATACCGATGATGTAAAGCTCTGTAAACTCAAGTGTGTTGCACAGGAATGCCATGTGTGACTCATTACCGGTGGGCTCGCCGTCTCTGTGTTGCTTGGCAGGGGGCTCGTCTGTATCCCAGGGTGTGAGCTGGTTGATGGGCGTCTGTCCCCACCTGACTCCCGGAGCCAGCAGCAGTCCTGGGGTCTGGTTGTCTCCAGGAGACAGTCCAGAGACCTGCAGCAGAGAGAGCCACAAACAACACCGCTGATTAGAGCCGAGCACCAACAGAGCAAAGAGACACGGCGAAAGGAAAAACAAATTATCCAGAGCTGCTTTTTTTATTCAGCCGCCCCAAAATTGTTTGGATCAACAAGATGTGTTTTTAATAGAATATGTTCCTTAAAATTGGGTGAAATTTGCAAATTGCAGCCACGTGAAAACGGTTCTTCAAGGTCTGGAAGTGAGCAGTGATGACAGAGTGCGGTGTATAATTAGCAGTGAGTGAGCGATGATTACAGCCTATATATAATGGGGACAAGCAGGAGAAAAAAAGTCCTTCTCATCGCCTCAAGAGTATCCGCAGACAGTAATATTTCATTTTTATGTTAATAAATATTAACTTTCGACCACAGACTACACTTAGGTTGTGATTCTTTAACGCGTTATTAGTTTTGATAAAAGAAAAATCAATCAGAGTCCAAATAAAGATTTTTTTTTTCCTTTTCATAGAAGTGTGAGGAAAGGAAATTGGAAAGCTTTCTTGCAAGAGGCTGCTAAAAGTTCCCTAAGCCTTTCTTTTCTCATATGTTTTTCTCCAGATGGGGAGTAAGAAATGTTATCAGGCCAGCGCAGGTTGATGAAAACACAGGGTCAATCACCAGCAGACCTCTGAGCAATATTCGTCTCTCCCTATCAGAAGTTGGGCCGCTTGGTCTAACAACTTGGCAGGCAGAGGGCAGAGCCAAGCCTGATCCCCCCCCCCTCGTCCTGGCCAGCCTGAGTTAATAGAAAGGACCTGGTCACAAGTCTCCTCCTGCGTCCTCACGTCTGATCCCTCCATCCCTCAGTTCCATTACCCCTCCCGCCCTCCCCCAACCCTCGACCCCGCGTCCACTTCATCAGGCGCGCAATCGTGCATTCCAACAGCCGTGTCGACAAAGCTCCTGTCAGACTGACCGCGCTGGGGCAGGAATGCAGCCCAAACAATTTAGTTTATAGCGAATTACTATGCAGCCTCAGAAGGCGCTTGTAGGAGTATTCATACCCTTTAACCTTTTCACATTTTGTCACAAACTTTAATGCAATTTGTTTGGAATTCTTGTGACTGTCCAATACAAAGTAGTAGGTGTTGATATTAAATTTTGTTTTTCTTCAAAATATCTAAAAAGTGAGGCATCTAAAAAGGTTGGATGTGGTAAGTTTTGTAACATATTCTCGATAGGATTTAGGTCTAGGTCTTTACAGAACAATTCGGACACATATTAGTAAACTTTGATTGAAACCATTCCGAGGGCACAGTTTAGGGTTGCTGTCTTGCAGGAAGGTGAACGTCTGTCTCAGTCCTCTTGTGTCAAATTACAAATGGGAGGACGTGTGGTTTTCTTTTAACTTCCTACTTGTGACTTTTACAAGGTCAGACCTAAACAGAACTAATAAATTTCCTGTCAACAGATTCTCCCAACTTTTCAAAGTTATTATGAACATCTTAGTTGCTTCTTTGATTGGCGGTCTCTTTGTCCACCATATCAATTTAGTTGGACAATCACGTCTTGGAAGTTTTGGAGTTGTGCCATACCTTATTAACTTAAAGATGATTTGGTAAGAAGTGAGATGTTCAAATCTTTTGGTAATCCAGATCCGTCCATCTGTGTTTTGGCATCTTGGCTACCAATGCCGACCTTGTCTGTCCTGTTGGTTTTGGTAATTTCTTGGTAATTTTGTAGTGGTGTCATACTTGTTTTATACCCTAATCCTGCTTTCAACTTCCCAGAACTTCTTCCTTGACATTTCTGTTGTGCGCCTTGGTTTTCATGATGGTGTTTGTTCCTGATGTACAACAAACCTCTTCATAAAAACCTGTATTTATGCAGAAATTAGACAAAGGTGGATTCTATTTAAAAATTTGATCACTTCAAGAGAGGATGGGTTTTTCTGGAATTGATTTGGAGGAATCAGAGTAAAGTGGGGTGAATTGAAAACAAAGCAAAACCTATAGGAATGCTGTTTGAAAAAAAAAAAAGATGGAAAACCAGATGTTTCCCTTTCCCTCCACAATTACACACCATGCGTTTGGTCTTTCCCTTTAAGTCCAAGGTTTTAAATGTGACAAAATACAAAAGAAAATATGAATAATTTGGCAAGACATCGTGTACTGGATCAATCCCGCTTCTGAAGACATTTCCCTCCCAGCTTTAAGTGAGATTTATCACAGGGGCCTTCAGCACTTAAATATATTACATGCTACAAATGCGGCGCAGCATCTGCTGTCTAATGAACAGATTCATAAAAGCAGACAAGCTCAATGAGTGTCACTTACTTGACGTATCTATAGTCAAAGTTATCTGACAGTTTGTAAGTGCTGGGGGCAAAAGAGGAAAAAAAAAAAAAAAAAGCAGCTAAAGGAAACACGTCAAGACAAAGCAGAAAACAGAGTGATGGAGTGAGAGCATGACGTTGGGTTTAGGTGGAGACAGACTGTCAGGTCTTTTTGTTCAGCTCAACCTGTCAGCTAAAGACAAGAGAAAACTGAAATGGTTCACTCGGAGAATGCCCAAAGCGCACAATTGCACTTGACAGCCCTGGAGACACAGGGAGACCGATTTGGTGTGAAGAGCTGTGTTCTCTAGCCTGCTATTTGTTTTAATAAATGTTTTCACTCCTCTGCCTCTTCGGTGCTTTGCATGTTTCATTCCAAGTGCGCTTTACTTTTATCTATATTCAGGCAACTTTTCATTAAAGAGCACTTGCTGTCCCCAAACCTCACATTTATACTCCCACATATTTTGTGAAAACAGTAGGGGGTAGGGAACGGGGAAAGGTGGGGAGAAAAGATCCATTTTATTGAAAAGCGGTCCATCTGTAAGTGATCTAGCGCATCATGTAAAGGAGAGAAGGAAAAGAAAAGGGGTTTTAGTCAGCGGCATCAACTGACAGCATATCAGCTTGGCTCAGGAACAATCCTGACTTAAAAATGATGAAGGTTAGATAGTGAAGCGCGAACGCCAACACATCCACAGGACACACAGGTGTGTGCGTGCGCACACACACACACGCATGCAAGCACAAGCCCCGAGTCGCCAGGAGATATCAGGAAAAGGTTTTTATTAAGATGGCAGGCTTGCTGTAGGCAGGCGGCAAGGTACTGTAGGTTCTGGGACAGTAGCTGCCATTTTCTCTCAATTTTATTTCCTTTCCCTATTTGTAGTCCCTATCCTCCCTGGCCAACCATTATCACCGGGCAGCAGATGGTTTCCTCTGACTTGACAAAGCCCACGCTGGAGGAGGAGGAGGAGGAGAAAGGGAGCCAGATAAATAATTTTTTTGAGTTGAGCCAAGCCATTCTGTGTTAGTCGTCAGGCTGACTGGGGATGTTTTCGGGGGGTATATGCAGCCTGCCTGCCTATGGGCCACACATTGGAAGAATTATCAATGGGTCAAAAAAATTTTTGCAAAAAACCCTAAAAGGCTGTTGTTCAGTTATAAGAACGGCTTTTTTAATGGTACAATTGGAAAAAAAAATGACAGTGAAGAAACTTTATATTCATTGCCCATTTTGTTCTTGATTAGAGATGGCCAGACACTGGAATCAGTCAATTTCTCCTTCACAAGCTAGTATCAGCAATCAGCATGTCCAACACAGACACAAAAACAAATCCGATTTTCTTTTTTTATAAAGTGGTAAATGCAACAAAACCAAGAGCTTCCAATATTCTACGAATTACACAAACACAAAACAGCAATTTGTACATTGATGCGTTTTTCTTCAATTCAGTGAAAACCATCTAGGGTGATAGACCCGTTCAATATGCCGTAAATTGAACTGTAAGGGCTTAAATTACAAATCACTTTGAATAAAATCCATATTTCTCGATTTATTAAACATGCACTGTCAGATTATAATGAACGCTTCCACAACGGGAATTTATTTTTTTCACCAACCTGGAAATGGGAGAAAAGCATTCGCTTGAACTCAAATAAAACATAAATCATAAGTATGTCATAACTGAACAGATGGAAACTGGAAGGATGAGGATGTCCTTTTTAAAGCGATCGCCTCATATCACTCCCATAACCTGAGCACCGGTGGCTCTGTGGCTGCGCTGCCCATCGTCTTGTTTGACCAGAGTGACTTTCTGTTTACTGCTCTGACACAAACCCCCTATGGTCATGGGTGTTTTACCTCCGTGTCCCCTTTAGATAAAAGGTGAAGGATGGTTGCTCAGGAGCCATTTGTGACAAGGTGCTCAGTATTATCAGGGAGCTTGCGAACGATATTTCCAGCTCTCAAATGTGCCCACTTATTTTAGGAAAAATTGCAACATCATCTAAAATTGAATGTTACCAGAAATATGGCAACTCTAAAATAATTAGCAGTTTGTTTTAGAAAATGAGCTTAAAATGCTAAATCTTCTTGATGTTCTCAGCCTGTAATATAGCACACACAGAAATAAATATTCAATAATCCAAGTACAGATGTAAGTCATCCATAAATGTAAATGCTCCCAGTCAGTAAAGACAATTCCACTCGCATAAACCTTTATGTCAAGAACATATAAAAATATGGATGCAACTGAGCCATTAGTGTAGTCACAAAGACAACACAAAGCTCAATCAGTAGGTAAACTACACCAGGCAGGGAATACAGAATTTATTAAGTTTTGTTATGATAAACCAGGAGTATTTTTATTGTTTCCTCTTTTTAATTCTTTTTTGCACATAATCTGTGCCGATTTGAGCCTGTATTGAAGCCTCTGGAATTGTTTTTCTTGCTTAGTTCCCCAGAATCGCAATGTTTCTTGCTATACTACTCTTTACATGAACTAACCCTGACCTTGAATAAACCCCCACAGAATGATGTGGCCAGCACCATACTGGGGTATAAGTTAACGGTGAATGCAATAGAGTTGAATTTAGGTATCACTTGATAACAGCATCTTCTTGACAGATTTTATTTGATAAAAAAGGAAGTAAAAAAATGATGTCCTTTCTCTTCTTAACAGTCACTATTTTGTTTTGCTGCATCACATAAATACCATTAAAATACATTCACGTCCATGACAAAATGCAAAAAAAAAAAAAAAAAAAAAAAAAAAAGAATATTTTTCCAATAGGCTGCAACTACTGTTACTGATGGATGATTCCTTTGGCTATACACATTCTTTTAACTAAATCAACCTGCAACTTCAAAACGCACACAGTCGAGCCAGAAAAATTTCCTTTCTTCTCAATCCTATGCTTGTTGTTCTCATGTCAGATTCTTGCATCCAAGAGAGCATGAAGCTATCAAGACGAATCAGACCCGAATACACCGTTTCCTTCTATGACCAGGCAGCAGAGGCAGCAGCGTAATTCTGCTTGGCATGTTGGCTTTCCTTTCGGACAAGGCAAACACTGACATCTGTCACCGTGCGCTGATGCACGACGCTGCTGTAGTCCGCATTGTTGTTCACAGAGCTTTTTTTTGCCACTGGCTACCATCTGCTGCGAGTATGTTTAGGAGGGGCTGTGTTGTGATCCAGGACTTCGGGCTTTGATTGCTTTCAGTTATCCACATCCAAATAAACAGAAAGCGTTTGCTCATGGCATTGTGTTTGTCTTTGTTCAAGCCAGCCATCACTTCCCTGATTTATTGAACCAGTTTAATCCTCGAAAAACACAAAGCAGGACATCAAGCCTCCCAAAGAAAACTACAACCATGGACATTCAGCATAAGCTTCACCTCTATAGTGTTTATAAGAGGAACATGCATGGCTGAGCTTGAACGTACAGCCCCTTTTCCATTTAGAAATGGCTTAGGTTTTTTAATAAAAAGTTGAATAATACTGTCCTGAACTTATTTATTTTTTAAAAAGGGAACCAGAGTGTGTGAGAGATGAACTTGCCTATTGGAGTCTGAAGGGTGCTGGTGGTCATTTCACCAATTCTCAATTTTGTACCTTAGCAGTTTGTGTGTTTTTTATGTGGGATATCTGCATTGATATCCAGCGATTGAAAAATTTTTGAAAGGTATGCTAAAAGTTTATTGTAAAAAAATGAAATAGAAATAAAATGTAAATTTTATCCTTATTTCAGTTACGAGGCTGAAATTAGGATCAAAACCAAGGGGAATAGGGTCTAGTATAACTTTTAGAAAATGAAATGAATTATAAGTGAGATGTGAGAATTTTACACAAAGCTTAAAAATTCAGGAAAACGTTAAACTTTTTACAATAACTATGGTAGAACACAACAACTGTCGACAAGGATCCAGGTAGGTTTGTTTAACGAGCACAAAACAGAAGAAAGCAGGGCTTCATTTTTAGAACATGGATATTAAATTGAGGTATAAATTGTAGATGCAACAAATGGACCCTGAGTTAACCTATTTTGCACAGTGAAACACCTTTACAGCACAAAAATCAAACTGTCTGCTTTAAAATTTCTGGACAAATCTGGGACAGCCTCACCCTTACTTCTCGATTGTGTTAAATTGAATCTCCTTGATTCCATTTCATCTTTTAATATTCATAGTTTATTAGGTGGCAAAGTACCTCACAGCTACAGCTTGGAGATGCTAAGAGATAAAAAGCAAAAACAAAATAAACGTGGGCGTGTTAATTTACTTTTCCGTCTTTCTCCTGGTGGGTTTAGCTATTTATTTCTCATGCAAAGCGAATAAATCCACAATATTCCCAGAAATGTGGTGGTCCAGCACCGGGCTGCAATTATGGTTTAATTTAAATGCATCCAAAAAGTGAAACCTCGACAATCAGCCGGCTTTCTCCTGGGAGATGCATGGACACAAATTTAATCATAAAGAAATTTCAATTACAGCAGTCACTGCCATGGCTCACCATATTGGGCTGCGAGGGTAAAATAATATTGCACTGTTATTTCACACTACGAACAAGAACTAATAAAAAAAAAAAAAAAAAAAAAAGGAAACTGTATGTATAAGCAAGGAAATGAAATTTAACTCTAACCGAATAGGTTTTTCTTCCCTTTGGCCAAGCATAGACTGATGCAGTGAATTTGGTTTGGTAAAATGTGGAAGGAGAGGGGAATAATGGCTTTTCCCAGAGAAAAGACATGGAAAGAACGGCATAGCTAGAAGGGGCGAAAGATTGAGAACCAAAGTAAAACAAACTCATCCATCACGACGCCTTGTATCATTGCATTCGACAGATTATTTTAAGCTTTTCTAAAATGCAAAAAAAAGCAGAAGACAAAAATAGTTTTCTTTTTCTTCCCACTTCTCCATCCATCCAAATGCTCGAGCAGAGTGTGGTCCGAAAGTGACCAGGAGCATTAAGTAGGGCACAAAAGCGCACAACTCTTTCTTTCGGAGATTATTCACTTACTGTATAAAGGTATCTCCTCTCCATGACAGCGCGCTGACAACTAAATGTGAAGTGGATTTGTTCTGGAGTTCTGTCATAATGGAGGTGAATACCGGAGCCAAAGAGCGGGCTAGCTGTGTCCAATCTATTCGGTGAGAACATAGCAGAGCATTTCGCTGGTAAACAAAGAGTCCACTGTGCCATGTTTGGCAGCCATCTTAAAATCGACTGGTGCAGCAATGTGCCGAAAATATCAGGGTGCCATACGACAAAGGTGTGTATTCGGTTGGAGTGCTGCATTAAACTGCACAGAAAAAAATGAATTTAAGCCATCATGTTAGTAATTGTAAAAAGGAGGAGAACGGACGTGTTAAAATTTAAAGAAAAAGATCGAGCATGTAAATTAGTTTTTGTCTGAACGACCAAATGAAGAGGAATACTTCGGAAAAAATACATTTTTGAGCCTTGCATTACTGCAATTGAAGTTTAAAAGAGGAAAAATTCACTGAAGTAGTGCTATTGCAGATGCATAGAAACCTGTGGGAACTAGGCATGTAATGTTTACAGGTTTGACAAAGTTCCAGCTATGAAACTAACAGTATACTGTTCTGATGGCTCAACATCATTTCAGTGATCAGCCAAAGAAAGTGTGGAAGTAAGCAGTTTTCACAAACTCTATAAAACATGTAGTAATGCAGTGGTAGCCCTTCCAGCCCAATGACTGTCAGCTGGTTATAAAATGTCTCCAACACATTTTAATGCTTTCTAGTTTTTTGTTTTAAAAGGAAAGCAATTAGATCATGTTCTTTATTTTGGAATAGATGTTTCTGTGTGCAAATACTATGAAACTTTTTATTCAATGTTATTCTGTGGGAATTTTATAATGGCCCACGGTGAGTTTGAAATATTTTCAAAGGCATATATAATGCTACGGTCAAGTTGGTTTATTTTTCGTGACACCTTCAAATTGACAATGCCTGGCTCATGCTAGAAGAAACAGAACAGTTTGCTGAAATGTCATATCTACCATCAGGCAATCTTTCTTATTATAAAACAGAAATGTCAGCCATTGCTGATGGCTGGTTGTTCAGGATTGACAGTTTGAGCAGTCAGATTTCAAAATCAAAACAAAATACATCCTTTCAGGCACCGACATTTAACACAGACAACGCTGATCCCAAGCAGCATAACATGCCAACACAAAGGAAACAAAGCAAAAGCACTCTGGAGGATATATGCGCTACTGATGTGCCACAGAGAGGGGTACGGATGCAGACTCTATAATTTCATGCCCCAGGCCGAACGAGTGAAGAGGAACGGACTTCCCTTCCTCTGAAATTTAAGCTAAGACACTCCGACAGCTTCTGGCTCGACGCACACGTTCCAGAAAAGAGAAGCGTGATCGCAGAGGCGAGGCCGATAAGCTTCAGTGAAAAAGCAGGGTTGGAAGGCCCGTCTAATATCCCATGAGTACTCGGAGGTTGCAGCGTTTGCCCTCCAAAGCCCCCCTCAGCTTTTCTTATTTTTTTGTGTTTCCTTTTTCTCATACATTCAGATCAAATGGCTAACCTGTCAATGTTCTGGGAGCATCTCTTATCTGGGGGATGAGCAGCACAGTGAGGTTTCTTACAGAGGGTGACCAGTGGTTGGACACGCGAGCGATGGGGGACTTCCTAATGTCACTGTAACATTTCCCAGAGGAGACTGGCATGGGACAGTCAGAGACGTAGGTCTCCAGCAGGCCATGACCCAGCCTGATGTGTGGCGAGTGTTTGGGGATCAAAATATCCACGGCCTGTCACTGTGGCGCCATCAGAGACCCACAGACAACCGTCTAGCTCCGATTGCTGGAGAAAACTTAGGAAAAATGAAAATGGTGTATGACCTTCATTTGCGCCAATAATACATTAAATTCATTTCAGTATGGCAGTAAATGGGCAATATATTGTTTTTTTTTAAATATTATGAATGGAAGCTTTTTGATTTTTGAAAGTGAAATATTCAAGAACAAATAGATTTACCAGCGAAAGACTTAAAAAGCTTCAAATTCATAAACAAATCAAAATCTTTCTTCCTATTGTATTTCAAAGCAGCTGGTTAATTTTATTGTTATATTGTTTAATTATTAATAGAGTTTTTGGAGATACACTTCTAAAATGGAAAAGAGTAATCGCATATGCTTTGGTAAGAGGGAGACTCCCCATCGTCATGAACTGAAAACTGTTTTCTTGGCAAAAAATAAATAAATAAATAAAAAGGACATTCTAGGTTGGAGTCTGTCGAACAGGATGTATTGCGGCTTATTGAGGACACAGAAAAGGATGGAGTAAGCACTCTCATCCTTAGCCCTGGAAAAGTGGGTTTTGTGAAAGTGAATGGGTAAAGTAGAGGGATTTCTTTTCATCTACCAAAAACACTCCAAGTTCAAAACATTTTTTTTTGTGTGCCAGGATTAGGAAACGACTTGAATTGTTGCTGCAAGAGACGGAACAACCCAAAGCTGATGGAATCGGACACAAAACAGTTCAAGCTACGACAGATAACTTCAGTGGACGCGGCAGTCAATCCTTACAGGCAGTCATGGCTTTTGGTTATGAGGAAGTATAAGCTACATACATTGCCACCCCTGCTTTCTTCTTATAGGCAACCTTTGCGTTACGCATTGACAGACTGAGCTCTCAATAGCCTGTACAGTAAGGTTTCAAACTAGAGGAATAGTTTGAATTTCCTGTATAAAATCAGCTGCAGGAACTACACCGTCATGTTGTTTGTGTGAGAGAATTCTATTGCAGGCTTGTTCGTATGAGGGCAAAAGCTTTGCAAACAACAATGCAGTGCTTCAGTATCACCTCAGCAGAAGAAAGGTCGGTGAGTGTTGCTTCTGCTGCTGTTGGGACAAATAAGGCAGATTTCTGGGTGAAGCTATAGAAAGCAAAGTGCATTTGCAAGGATCTTATGGTCTTACATAAAATGCAACAACTAAAGATGAACATTCACCATCTGTTAGCAATGCTGTTTATTTGAATTAAGGAAGCTGTAGACTTTTTTCCTCCGCTTCCACCTCTCCATATTCTCCTAGATTGTCTGTAACCCTATACACCTCGAGCACTTCTTTGCTTATTCATCTATAACAGTAACTATCGAAAGATGTGATAGGGAAGCAGAGCATGCTGCTCTGGAGAGATCTTTACTTCACAGCATGCAAAAGTTTAATTGATCTAGAACGCAGGTCTATAACCCACATGTCTTTGCAGAATGTCTTTATTGGACGTCTGGTTTTTCATTTGATAAATCAACAATTGAAAGGGTAAGCATAACATGGTTTGATACAACGAGACATATTGATTTTTGTTGGATGCTGACAATTCTGGTGGGAAAAATCTTGTCAGTAAAAACCACAAAAACTGACAAAAGTCCACAACCTTTTCCAGTGTGGTTGTATTATAAAAGCCTAATTTCAGAAAATCCTATACTAAAAGGTATGACATATTAATGTGCGTGAAACAAATTTAGAACATAATGTATAATGCATGTTAGAGAAAATAGCTATAAAACATGGTAAAAGGGTTGTATTATGGATGAACGGACAATTTTTTTCAGACCATCTACTATATGGGGAGCATGTATATATTCAGAGACACAACCCTGTCACCCTGTATGAGGCCCACTGAAAATATATTCAGTGAGCAGCTTCATATTTGCAATGGGGGAAAAAAAAAAATACACTTTCTGCTCAGAGAAGAAGAAATCCAGCCTCCTTACTCGAAAGTCTTTCCAACTTTAACTAACTGTATCTACACCAGAGAAACAGGAAGTCAAGTTTTTTGCCTATGTTTTGCTTAAAACAGAATGACATTATTACCGACATCTAATGATAGCAGCGCAGACAACATGAGGGAGCTGTGTTTAAAAAAACGGTTCAGATTGCAGAGAGAGGATTCCTGATCCTTTTGTTGATGTAGGGAATGATTAATTGAAATTATATGAGCTGCACCACGAAATGAACTCGCAAATGAAAGCTTGTAAACACTGGCCCCTTTATAAAGTGATTATTATTATTATACTGGCATTGTTTGGGTTGCAATTGGTCATCAGTGGCAGGACCTGTTGGACCTCCACAGGGAAACAAGACGTGCATATCAACACTGTTTTGTGGCCATTGACTGGATGTGGGCATTGCAAAGCTTTTCAGCAGGATTTAGCAGTTACAGTGCTTTACAAAAGTATTTATACCCCTTAAGCTTTCTCACATTTTTGTCCCTACCACACAGTGTAAATGACTGAGATTTTGTGATTACTTAAATTAAATAAGCGCATAGCTGTGAAGTAGAAGAAAGCTAAAACTTGGCCTTGAATTTTTTTTTTTTTTTTTATAAAACTCTGAAGAGTGGCCTCTAGTTCCCTTCCCCATTAGTCATTACTTTTCCTTTTGGGAAAATTTTTGAAAGTTTTGAATGTCGAGGAGACAAAATTTTTATCCCCTTCTTTGAAAAAAAGGCTCAAGCTCAGTCAGGTGGATGTAGAGAATCTGAACTTCAGTTTTGCTGCACATTTTCAACTAGATGTAGACTTTTGCTGTGACAATAATGGTTGATTCAAGATAAACCATTGTTATTAGGTAAGGACTTTAATGCAATGCTTTTGTCTAAAAAAATAAGGAAATGTATATATTGTAACAGAACATTTATCTCTTCTTTGCTTAGACTTTAAACTGATCTCTAAGAGAGTTATAACAAGACTACGACACTAAGAGCATAATGACCGATCTGTCAGCTCTGCTTGAATGATCCGGGATGAGGTAACTATGTCACTTAGCAAATGAGTAGCTATCACCTTTCATTAAGCTTTCCAAAAATAGCTGAACTGAATGAGGCACAGCAGAATCTGCACTACTATTGTCACAAGACCCCTCTCCCAACTTCGAGAATTACCAAACGATCTAAACCTCAAAAAATGTGTTTCCTCCACCCAACCTTTTAAAATGCTAAAACACAGCGAGCCGAATTAAACACATGACATTGTGTGACAAGACTTCACAAGAAAATAAAGCTATTCTAAGTGCTGATTTAATTTTTGGTACGTCACATGACTTACCGACACGGATGGGTGCCTAAGAACGTCGGCTAAACAGTAGGGCTCCAGCGGCTATTCAAGCAACCTGTGATGATGTTCCAGCCTTTGAGGATTTAGTCTTGGAACTCCAGGGTTTGAGAGAGGACTGAAAGACTGGTTTTATCCCACAAGATGAAGTGGTCAGTGCAGCTTTGGACTCCTACAAGCACAGGAGGGAGTCCACACAGAGCCCTGCTTGGGGTAAGACGTTCACCGGAGAGACATGCTGGGATCATTAGAGACCCAAGTCTCCTAAAGAAAACTGAGAAATAGCCATGAACTGTGCAGCGGCAGGTGGATAAACAGACCTTCGCTTGAATTATGGGAGGATCCCCGCTTACCCCCCCCCACCAAGCAAAAGACTTTTCTGTTTGGAGACGCCTTTCAAGTGGCTGTGAATGAGCTTCTGTTGATTTGGCCCGTTGTTGGTTATTTCAAATGCTAATGCACGTCTATACAGATGGCAAAAGTAATTTCAGGGTCCATCTCCCATGTTCCTATAAAAAAAAGATTCCAATTAACAAGTAAAATTACACTGTTTTGGAAACTTGGTTGATGTCTCCATGTCTCTGTGCTTGGTTGATGTCTCCATGACTCATGAGCAAAATAAATTTGCTCATGAGTCAAATTTATTTTTATGAACATTTATATATTAGGAACCAGCTTTACATATTTGTGTAAAGTCCACACAAATGTTATTCAGTAACGTTTTTGAATTGTATGAAAATGTTTTTGATTACCTGCAATTTCGACTAATCTTGGATAAAATAAATTTAAGTTTAATAAGTCCCAGAAAGACTGGTTTAATTATAGTAATGGCTGGATTAGTAAGACCCTTGAACTAAAGGAGAAAGCACTTAAGCCATTAGAGCATATGCTATAAGAGGAGTCACAATCAATACATTTGGGTTGTCATCACTTAAGTTATTTAGTTTTTACAAGCTGTTTTCTTCCTTATTTTCCCTGAATATGTGGCAACAATGTTGTTTAATGTCTAATTCATAAGTCATTCCACTAGTGAAGTAAGTAAAAATGCTCGTTCCATTTGCTACACAATACAAATGTGACAACAAATACATAAACAAGGGGAAAAAACTTTCCAGGCCAGTCAGGCGTCTTTGCTTGGACGCCGATAGACGGCATTAATATTTATGAGCTTGATAATAAATCACTTTCATAGATGAGTCATGTTATTTAAAACTGTTCCTGGAGCCAAAAATAAAGACGGAACACCGCACAGAGGTGGAGCTTACCTGGAGATGCCTCTGCTTTCTCCATCTCGCGTATCTCAGTTGACATTACAGATCAATAGTGTGCACAAAGGAATACTATTAGTGGTTAAAATGTTTGCATATCACAGCCGAGGCTGCATTTCCTCCTGGCTTCAGTTCAGTTCATAATCTAGTATGTCAAATAATATCTAGATACACTGTACATATGGTTCCTTTAGAATGGTATTTTACTGAGTTTGACCGGCTTTTTTGATGCGACAGATTATCTCAATCTAGGGTTGTTCTAATGCCATTTTTTTGTGTTTTCATAAATTGAATAAATTTTTATAAACAGCAATATTTTTAGAGTGAAAGGGTCTGCAACCTTTAGAAACCAGAGACATTTTTGCACAAATGTTACATAATATTTTACAGAAAATATTATGTAACATAAGATAATATTATGTAACATAAGCTATGTTTATTACATATTAGCTACAGCTAATATGTAATAAACATATTATCTTATTTTTAAAGAGTCACAATTCTATTTCCCTTTTTATATTTTAAGACAATGAAAAACATAAAACATTTACAAAAGGAAGACTGCTACATTTTACTCAGAGATGTTGACATTTGTTGAGAAATGAGGTAAATAGGAAAAGCACTTAGATTCCAACATAATGTTGGAAAAAATAATTACTGTCCTTTTGTTGTGGAAATTTAATTCAGGATTTATTCCACGCAAAAAAAAAATCTCATAAAATCTACATTTATTATATCTATAATTCAGCACATTTTTTAGACAAATTACCAAGAGCTCATTGTGAAAGGTCCAAAGAGCCACTTGTGTCTCCGGGAGCCGCAGGCTGCAGAACCCTGTTCTAGTGTTGAGGGGGATCACACTGCCATTTACTGGACATGCAGTAATGAACTCATTCTGGGATCAAATCTGTCTCTCCTGCTCCTCTAAAGTCATGACACCCTGGGCAGAAAGCCATACTGTCCATGTCAAACACTGATGGCACCTGCATCATCTCTACTTTATTTCCACTTCTCAACTCTTGCACACATGTGCCTTGCACACATGTCGACAGGTGCTTGTAATCTTAAGTAGTGTACAGGTTTGAGCTTTTAAGTCCCTTGTAGGATGGAAAGGTAGTTTTGGTTGGAAAGGGGTTTGGGATGGGGACCGGGAGAGAGCATCTTTAATCCAAAGCTTATTGAGCTGTCAGGTTTCACTCCCTATCAGAGAGCATTGATTTTCTGTCACATATTCGACTGTGTGTGCTTTTAAATTAGCCTTTGACAGAAGCGCTTCATACAATGGGCCTGCTTTTGGTGGTTATGACCACATCAGGAAGCCTGTGCAGCTATTGATTTGTGTTGACGCCAAGCATAGTCCTTTATTTAAATTGATTCGTGGCTGTGTAGCCAAGTGCTGGTTTCACACACTGATGTTTAATGAAAACTATCAGGCAGTATCATTGAGTGCAACATAGGAGAGTCATCACAATCTGATGTTGGGGAAGCACAGTGGCGGCTAATAATGCTAATGTTTGTGAATGAGGAGATTTAACATTTCGCTTTGGCTGTGTACTTTACATGAATTTTAAAGAAATTACTGCTAAAATTTATAATTCTCCACATTAGCAGTTATCAGTGACCTTTCCAGAACTCGATTGAGTTGTCAAAAGCTTTACTACTTGAAATGAATGTTAAAAAGTCAGCATATATTTTAAATGACTGATTAAATGGATCTATTAAACTTTTCTATGGCCTTTACTGAAGAAAAGTATTTCTTTTTTATCATGAGTAGCTTTCTGAGAAAAAGAAAATAGCATAAAAATCTCTCATTTCCAAACTGTTAAGCCGAAGAAACTCAACATGCAAGCTGAACAAAAGAGAAACCTCCAATTTAATATCAAAATTAATCTCAAACAGTGGAAGAAGACGACAAATGGGTTGTGTTTTCCGCTGGGACTGGGTCTCATAATGGAGATATACAATGTGCATTAAGAGGACATTGCTTGTGAGAGCAGTCACAATCTCTTGGCCATGCTTGGACATTAGTGAGAGTCATTAGGCTCATTTAAATGAGGTTGTTAAGCCGATGAAATGAGGCCATATATTTGAGTGCAGAAACAAAAAAAAAAAAAAAGTCTCCCATTTCTCATTATTGCACAACCTCCTCAAAGTCGAAAACACAATAACTCGCTGAAAGGAGTGGCCCGGAGGAGACATTTAAAAAGGCTAAAACTCAGCAGAAGCAGAATGTTCAGAAATATATCACCATCGAAATGTTATAATAAAGACAGCTCTTTGTTCTGGATCTTATTGATAACTTTGCTTGGAAAGATTACAAACTATAAAAAAATTGAACTACAAATATAAACAGGTAATCTTCAACTTTTACTGAAACATATAGTATTTTATGAGCCCACACTGGCCTGCTGAGATGCAATTTATCTGTCCCTATGAGCATTATTTGATGTTCAGCTATTACTGCAAGATGAGCAGGAACATGTAAAAGGCAAATATTTAGTCTTTTTAACTCTGCTCAATAACTTTGGAGAGTCTATCACCATTTATAAAAATGTCACTGTATAAGTGTTGGCATCATCTACACAAATATGAACGACAGCAGCGTCTAGATCCATCCCAAAATGATTCATATAAAACTGAAATAGTCTGAGGAGTGACTCCTGTGGAACACCAATCTCAATGTTTAGCAAATTAGCAGCTATCTTAAAACACACTGATTTCTCCCAGTTAGTTTGAAAAACAACTCAAGAGCCACCAAAGTCTACAGTACATGTTGCAGAGTTTAGAAGAAGAGGCCCTGATCTACACAAGCAAATGTTTTACGTAGTTCTAAAAAAGCTCAGCGCACAATGATGTAGTAATTGTGTAACAGATATGATCGCAGTTTTTGTTCTGCGGTCTTGTCTATATCCTGACTGTGCATTGCTTAATATATTATCAAACAAATGATTAATATTTTAATCTATAAGATTAAAATAATTCCAGCAAAATTATTAATTCTTGCTGGAATTAATAATTTCTCTAAAACTGTCAGAGATCAGCCTTTTAACCATTAAAACCATTGCAGGCTTTCATGAGTAACGAACTAACCAATTACAAAGAGTTAAAAATGGACAGAATGTTAGTTTTCTCCCAGTTCAGACCTAGAAAAAATCTTTATGTACCTGAATGAGTCAGAAGACGGAAGGTAAAACTGTTTATAGAGCGATATGAACTTCAGAGCGTACTGCTCCTAAATACTTGCATTGTGCACACAAATGGGAAAGTGTGATGTAAAATATATTTAAAGAAAACGATGGTACAAAGGAAGAAAGCCTCAACTGCTTCAACATCCTCACAAAAGACATCTTCAGTAGGTTGGAGAAAAATGCTGCTTAAACACAGATCTTAGTTTTTTGCCGTGTTTAAAATGTTCCTTTTGTTGGTAAAGTCTAGAATTAAGATTATGTTACGCCTTTTCTTAATTAAAAAGAACTCCTCTTCTTTTGATATCCCACTTTTTATGTAGACAGAGATGGATGTCCAATATTAATGGTTTCTCTTCTATTTTGTCGGCTTTTCCTCTCATAGAATTTCTTCATTTTTCTGCCTGGGTACAGCTCTGCTGAAAATCTGGCATATGGTAAATAGCCCTTAAATTAGGTCCCTGGCCTTCCAGCTTGGTTATCTGTGATGATCGGAACACTGTGTGCTGCTTGAAAAGTCCCATTTTCCCTCTGGCACACCATTTAACATGTCTCATTTACCAGGAAAATATGCAGGTCACACACCAGGAGATTTGTGGTCACATCCTCACCACGCTCAGAACAAATTTAAAAGATTTGAATTCGAACAACTATTAAATTTCTTCTCCTCCTTTTGTTTCCACCTGATAAATATTAATGTTTTCTTTTTCTTTGACCACAATAGGGTTTAAGCAGGAGCCTTCAGTAGAAAGTGGGGCGGAAAAAAATGGCATCTCTATGGGGTGATGATGGCTCAGTCCAGATCTTTGAGAGGCAACTTAATATACCTACAGAAGAATCAACCTCCGGTCACAAAAGGAGCAAATATTCAGTTCGGCTCCAAAAATATATACAAAAACTAAGTTACACATTCTCATGGGAGACTATGGCAATATATCATAATATACTTTTCTCAGGAGCATATGATAAGCAGAATATAATTAAAGTATGTCATTTGAAAAAAAAAAAAAATAGAATAATAAATTTTTAGGGGGCAATTTTATAGTCAGTCAAAAAAAAAAAAGTTCTCCAGTGGGGGAAAAAAATAAATAAATAAAAAAAACATTACAACTTTTGAAATATATTTTCATCAGGTTCAATCTTTTCGTTTATTTTCAACTCGTTATCCTGGCAAGGCTTTCATTAAAATGTCTGCCATTCATTATTAAATGTTTTCTTTACCTGCACTTTTTTTTTGTTTTTTTTTGTTTTTTCAAGTGGGCTTGCAGATTTGAATGTTGATTACGGTAAATAGAGTTCTTTAAGTTTAATCCTTCCCATCACATAAATAGGCGTTACATAAGAATAATGAAAAAATGTTTGTAAAATCTAAGGATGGATGAGTGAATGTCGCTCGAAAGAAAAATATCTTCACATTGGCATCATTTTTTATCCAGAGAGTTTTAATGTTCTTAGTTGATTACAGGGTTATCCTTTGTCCTGCCAATTAGCACTTCAGATGACTCAAATATGTTGGTATCTCCACTTAGTTTCAATCACTTTTCTTTCTATCTAAATTAGAAAAATATGTTAAAATGCAAAGCTTTTGCTTTTTGCCTCAAAGTGTAGAATAAAGGAAGGACTTTGTAATAACTGTCAGAGGAATATTATAAACTGTGAGTCAGAGTATATTACCAACAGCTTTACGTCACTTGTCTTTAAACATGTATGAACATTAATGACATCCCGTTTTTAATACAAAGCCTTTAATTTGATTAAAGGCTTTGTATTAAAATTGTTTCCAGTTTCAACTCTTCTGGAACACGTTTAGGGTTGTTAACTAAAACTAACAAAATAAGAAAAACTGAAATAAAACAGTAGTAAGTGGGTGAAAACTAACTAACCAATCTAATATCCTTTGTTTTCATGTTTATGACGGCGAAAGTCAATTGGTTGTCAGCAATAACTGAACAGATTATTGTTGAAAATGGTGTACTCTGAGATTTCATTACCCAAACGATGTATACATAGTCACCGTACTTTGACCTTTTTACATTCTGCACCTAAAAATTAAAGCATGAAAACTCTAAAATTAATACAATGGCTAACACAAACTAAACTAACACTAAACAATATTTACCTAAAAACAACTGGCAAACATTCCAAGAACTAATTAGAACAACAAAATTAAACTATAATGAAAAGCCCAATCTCTTTTTTATTTTATTTAACTTGATATTTCATAAAATAAAAGTTGTCACTTTTATTTTATGTAAACTGGAATATTTCTGTATATATATATATATATATA